>JABJVR010003550.1:0-15789 GCA_025773905.1 Chitala chitala
TGCCACGCAGTGCCCCTGTCTCCACTATACACTTGGTGCCACGCAGTGCCCCTGTCTCCACTATACACTTGGTGCCACGCAGTGCCCCTGTCTCCACTATACACTTGGTGCCATGCAGTGCCCCTGTCTTCACTATACGCTCGGTGCCATGCAGTGCCCCTGTCTCCATTAGCGTAATAACAGAAAGGCATCAAAAATCGAGCATCTAGTGAGAAATGCTGAAAATGAGTTCTAAGCACATAATGTTCTTTTTTTTTGTCTTAGTCATTGGAACCTGTTTAGGAATTTAAAATGTATTGCAGTAAGTTGTTTTGTGTCCTGAGCATCTTTGTGGAGGACATGGATTCGATAATACTAACAGTGTCAGATATTGCAAAGGTAGCAGATAAGGTCATTATAGAGGCTTTGAAATTGTATTATTTTTGTACACACACTGGTATTTAGAGAGAATGAAGAGCTTAATACAGTTTGATGAAGTCTGGCTGGAGGTCCACGTGGCATTAAGCTTGTACTGATGTTGCTGATGCATTATGGGCATTAAGTACAAGTGTCGTTGCAGAGCACATATGACCGGTGTCCCCTGGAGCTGGTGAGATGCATCAAGCACATCCTCTACACGGAGCAGAGGCTGGTACAGGAAGCCACCAATGTGAGAAGACCTGTTGGTGTCTCATTGTTTGAAGGCACACCAATTGAAGAGTAATAGGGCAGCATGCTTGTTATCACCACTGTGGGCTGGCATCGTCACAACTCTTGTTTCCTGTGGTTGGCAGTCGAATTCCCCCGGGCGGGGCATGCTAGACGGCACGTCACAGAAGTACCAGCAGATAAACCAGGCCTTCGAGGAGCTTCGCGCCATGACCCAGGACACAGAAAACGACTTGCGGAAGCTGCAGCAGAACCAGGAGTACTTCATCATCCAGTATCAGGAGAGCCTGCACATCCAGGGTGAGCCTGGCCGCTGCCAACCTCTGCCTACTTAGCCTTTCTAAAAATGCCTTCAGGTTAAGGTTCCAGGTTACAGCAATATATATATGAAGTACAGGTGGGTGCGTGAGTGTTTGTGCATGCATGTCTTTTCTCTTGCTGCTGTAAGAACAGCTGTTCAAATGCTGTGGCTGTTGCGATCCCTCCCCGTTCTCTCCATCTCACGCAGCTCAGATCAGCAACCTGTCCACCCTGCCCCCGGCTGACAGAGTGCTGAGGGAGCCGGCCCTCCTCAGCAAGAGGGCCACCATGGATGCCTGGCTGACCCGAGAGGCCAACACACTACAGAAGTACAGGCTGGTGTGTCCCAACAAGAGCAGCTTCACTCACTGAGCAGTCGCTGTCCTTTACTCACCAGGCAGCATTGTCATTTATTTAAGCAGATTGGATACACTGCAAGACTGTCTCCAGTAGTTCTGGACATGTGTTATTATCGAATTTTAGTAGGTTTGCAAATTTTTTCATAGGTTTGTGTTTTTGTTTGCTGATGGTAGGGCTATATGAACAGAAGTGTGTGTGTGTGTGTGTGTGTGTGTGTGTGTGTGTGTGTGTGTGTGTGTGTGTGTGTGTGTTCAGGACCTGGCGGAGAAACACCAGAAGACCCTGCAGTTGCTTCGGAAGCAGCAGACCACCATCCTGGACGACGAGCTGATTCAGTGGAAGAGAAGACAGCAGCTGGCTGGCAATGGTGGTCCACCAGAGGGGGGTCTAGACATGCTTCAGTCCTGGTCAGTCTCTGCTCCAGTCCACTGTCATCTGCCAAGACATCTGAGACACACCAACATTTATGATCAAAATTTAATTTTCATCTTTATCATCCATATCGAAAATTTAAATTTGTTTATTAGAGGTCAATTTCAAACATTCATCACAATCACTCCACAACAGCCATGGTGGTGGGCCTCATCAGGAATGGTGATGAATCAGCATACAGGATGGAGGAGGAACAGCTGTCAGCGTGGTGCAAACCAACAAACTGTCTGTTATTGTGGACAGTGCTAAAAAGATGATTGCTGACTTTAGGGAGTCCAGAACATCCTCATACCCATTTACAGATTAAGGGCTTTATGGTAGAGACAGTCAGGTGCACAGGATTCCTCAGTACACACCTCATGGATGACCTCACATGGACTCTCAATAATTCTTCTGTGTCAACAAAGGTACAGCAGTGTCTGTACTTGCAGAGGAGGCTCAGGAGAGCCAAACTACCCCTCTCTATCCTAATCACCTTCTACAGAGCTTTCATAGAAAACACACATTGCATTGCTGTCTGGTTCAGAAGCTTCAAGGCAGTGGACCACAAGATCCTGCAGCAAATGTACATTCTGCTGAGCACAATCTCCCTGCCCACCATCCAGAACATTCTCCACAAACACTGTGTGTTTTGTAATGCCTCCAGCATTGTGCATCACCCGTCACATCCTGCCAACAAATTATTTGCCCTTTTGCCATCTGGCAGAAAGTTCTGGAACATCCGGACCAACTTGGCTTGATTCTGCAATAGTTTCTTCCCTCAAGCCATCAGATTCTTCAGCGGACATCTGTCATCAACCAGCTGATAGCAGCAATACAGCATCACACAAATACCCTGTGCGGAAATGCGTTTAATCTCACATATTAATCCAGTGCAAGCAGCACTTTCCATGTTGACTGTTGAACAGTACACAGTATAACTGCATATTGCAGGGAACCCTGTCATCTCCACACTGCTGTCCACTGCGCGTGAGAATGTGTAACAGGCCTCCCTCATAAACTGTTTACCCATAAGTCTCACCAACAAAACACAATGTGTACAGTGTCCTGTTTGACAGTCACACAACTGTTTTTAAAAAAATGTCTTAAAGCTAGCATTTGTTATATGTAGTCCCCCCATGTGTACATCGCCCCCTATATGTATAGTCCCTCTGTCTATGTTGCGCCATAATCCTGCAGATCTGTGACTTGGTATCAGCCTACACATGCGTGTATAGGTAGTATGACAATAAAGTCCACTTGAAACTTGGAAAAGAACAGAGCACCATTCAGCTGGTAACACGGTGTGTGTACAGCCCAACTGTCATGTGTCACACAGGTGTGAAAAGCTTGCAGAGATGATCTGTCAAAACCGACAGCAGATTCGGCGAGCAGATCACCTGAGGCAGCAGCTGCCCATCCCTGGGCCAATAGAAGAGCTGCTGACAGAACTCAACAGCACCATCACAGACATCATCTCTGCACTCGTCACAAGGTCTGTGTGTCTCCACCTCCCTGCTATGACTATGTCTCGTTTCCTTAACTATTTACTTTTACTCCTAAGGCCCCTGTTTGCAGCTGAAGTATGCAGCATTCGCTCTCTGTGTGACGTTTGGGGGTTTCCATTAGGAGGAGACAGTGTGATTTGCCATTAGTCTTCCATTTAGACTCTGTAAGCTGTGGTCTTCGTTGGGAGTGCTTGATGACCATTCTGGTTGTCTGTGAAGGTCTGTGTTTGCACTGTGGATGGAGACTGCCTTCTCTCCATCTAACTGCCCAAACAGACAGAAAGAGAGTGGGACATCTCACTGAGAGTGCTAATTAGTTGGGCTTGGTAGAGAGGAAGGATAATAAACAGTGATCAAGAGAAAGGGAGACAGGAACATTTAGGACTCATCATTAAAAAGACTTTGTGAAGGGAAACTGAAACTTTGACAAAAGCTTTTAATGGTGTTTTTTTTGAGATGAGCCATCAGCTAATGTACTTGAATGCCTTGCCTGTATGCTGGTAGCGGGTCTGGTGGTTGAACTTTTTGTAGTTGTAAACAGACTTGCACTTCAGTTATTTTGATACATGCTGTATTTAATGTGTTGTAACACTGTTATGTTCTTTTAAATTAAGAACTGAACTGTAAAATAATTTAGCGTCACTCCTCTCCTTGTCAGCACACTTTAAACAACTAGCAAAGTGATAATACAAGTTTACATATTTTGACAGTACAAGTTTACATATTTTGATATATTAGTAGGGTCTGTTGTGTAGTATATTTTCTCTAAATACATTATTCTTTTTTCTTTATATTGTATTTGCACTGGTGCATTTGCTAATGCTGTAAATAACTTGCATGAATAGGAAAGAAATTTTGGCACAAATATGTGCCAGTTTAAGCAGCACTGGCTAAAGGTTTTCCCCTGGCTTTATTACAAAACCATTATTAAGCTCATGTTTGCTCGTGTTTTGCATGTAAGGTACTGTCATGCGACTGGTTAAATGTTGGCAGCTGTAAGTGTAAAGCATATATTTAAACAAGACAATGTTTGTAAGCACATCCATAATTGTAAATCCTATATTACAATATTGTTGTGCTAATATTTTTTTCTTTGTGCTACTGCCATTTCTTTTTGTCTTCACATCCTATTTTCATTACAAAAGCAATACAAACTGTCACACTGTAAAGCTCTGTGTCAAGAAGGTATTTCCTTTTATATCAGGATCATTATCCTTATTTTTCCATCCTGGCTCACTTTTTATGTACCAGAAGCAGGACCACTATTACTGCATCTACATCACAGGGTCAAAGGTGAAATTCATGTCACGAAGTGAGCATGGCGAATACAAACAGGAAATGTGATTGACATTGTATTGATTTTCCTTAAATATATTAAAAAAAGACCCTTTTAATATATTCCTATTTTATAGGGAGCTGTCTCCTGTCAGAGTATGGAAACTTGTTTTAGCATGCCACCCACACATGGAAATCTTAGTGTGACCTTCAGTTTGTACACTCCCTCAGGCACATTAGAATGGATGAAAAGTTACACACCTTGTTGCCATGACAGGGTTTAGTAACGTATTACTGAAATGGAATAATTTTCCCATTAATCTTTAGCAAATTTATTTATTTAATATTATTTATTTACTAATTTAATCCCTTAGGATTTTTCAGTTTGCATTTCTTTAAAACGGAGGTGATGTGCGACCTGCTTCATATTATGGTAAACTGCATTAGTTTGTGATTCATGTGAGACTCGTACCTAAGATACATTAGCGGTGTGTGGATAAAACGAGCAGGGAAGCCAAGCTGAAGCAACGACATAACAAAAAACATGCCAGTAGAGCCCCAATACCACTATGGGGCCAGCATTGACGGTTGTGTATATTCATTCATTCATCTTCTATACGGCTTCATCCTGTTAAGGGTCACGGGAAGCCTGGAGCCCATGCCAGGACAGGGCAGGGGCACCAACCCACCACAGGTCACACACACACACTACAGGCAATTTAGACACACCAATCAACCTAACCTGTATGTCTTTGGACTGTGGGAGGAAACCGGAGAACCCGGTGAAAACCCACCACTACAGGGAGAATATGCACATAGACCCAAGGCAGGAATCGAACCCCTGGGCTGGAGGTGCGAGGCGACAGCGCTAACCACCATGCCGCGTATATATTGAAATAAATTAAAGTATGTTTTTCTGCCTCCGCTAAGGTAGGCAGTTCAGTATAAGGTCATAAATGAGGTGTTGCTATATCGAGTCAGTTGTGCTTGTGCGTCGTTATTTTTCACTACTGGATTATGTCCTTTCCCCATAACTCATTTCTCCCCTTCACACCACTGTTACTATGGTGACTCAAACTTGAACAGAGAGATGCTTTCATGTCATGAGACCAGGTGTGGTATAAACCATTAAGGTCATTTTCAGTTTATGTAGTTCTTGTTTTAAAGAGGTGAATCACACACAAACACACATTAAGCCAACAGTTGTACAACTGTGATCGCCGGCTCATCTGGGAGGAAGTCAAAGTCTGTTAATGAATAGTAAAGTATAAAGTTGTCAACAAGCATGTCTTGAATAATAAAAGAGTAGTTTAGTTTGGTGATGCCTGATGATCACTTCTTGTCTCAGGAGACACCACCTAACAGTAATGCATAATAGAAAGTAAAACTGTTTAGCCGAAGAGATAATTAACAGGCAAAACCACAAATGGTTAACTGTTTTTAAACTCATGGATTTTGTTGGAGACGTTTCATAAATCGAACATTCACTCTGTGTCGCACTGTTGGAGTGCCGGTGTGGAAGTGAGCCTATACTGGTTTTTATTTCTCAACATCAAACTTGTGCTGTTTCATTAACTCCTGTCCTGGGGCAGGTGTATCACTGTTGCATCATAATGTCTTTGTATGACATACTGTATGTGATGTGATTCAGTTAATGTTGAAATTGCTTATCCTGTTTAGGAATGCAGAGGCCTGGAGTCTGTCCCAGATAACATAGGACCCAAAGCAGGGTACACCCCTTGACATCCTGGGGCACTCCCTCACATGCAGTTTGGGTAATTTATAGTGAGCAGTTCACCTAGCCTGCATGTCTTTGGAGTGTGGGTGTAATCCAGACTATCTCTAGCAAAATTCATTAATGGGGAGAACATACAGGCTTGTACATGTTGAAGAATGGTGACAGTTTGATTAGAACCCATGACCCTGGCACTGACACCATGTCCGCCCCCGTAGATGCAGTTATCTTGTTTTGTTTGCTTTGTGACGTTTGTTCTATGCTGAAAGTGTAAACCTCCTCCTAGATGTACCCTTCAAGGTAATAAAGTGGTAACGTTGAGTAACGGCAGTACTGTTGACATGCAGAGTGTCTCTCCTTTAGTAAGGAACGTTTATTGTCCTGTGTGGCCTGGCCAGTCATCGAGGGTGGACATGTCCCACGGTTCTGAGTGACACCAGCGTTGTTTCTTGTGCCTCACAGTACCTTCATCATCGAGAAGCAGCCCCCACAGGTCTTGAAGACCCAGACCAAGTTCGCTGCTACCGTGCGTCTCTTGGTGGGGGGGAAGCTGAACGTGCACATGAACCCCCCGCAGGTGAAGGCCACCATCATCAATGAACAGCAGGCTAAGGCTCTGCTGAAGAACGAGAGCACGAGGAAGTAAGGCCTCCTCCCAAAACCAAGGGTGTCTTGTCACGGTCTTGGAGGGCTGCCGAGGGTGCAGCATTTGTTTCTGCCAGTTGACTCATTTTAATTTAACTACTCTGTTACATCCTTGCTTGTCTTCATTCTTCCTGATCATCTGCATGTCTGTGGTTAGTTGTTCTAATCAATTGATTTAAAACTGAGACAAGAAAGTTTAAAGTGAGACTGTGCTTTAAGGTCTGTAAAAGATCCAAAGATTCAAAGAACTTTATTGCCATGTGCAGTGTACAGACGAACATCTGCGTGGGAGTTCTTGTGCGGATCTTCCAATCAAAAGACCATCACACAGTCACTTGCAAATATTCACTAAATAGAACAACAATAAAATAAAAAATGATAAATTGAGGTATTCCCTTAACATTCTGAAAATTTACCCTCAGGCATCATACATCCATATCAAGTTTTAGCCAGGTTTTGAAAAAAGAAAATAAAAGGAAAGATGGATCAGTAAGAACCAGCCACAGTGTCCCTTGGCACCAGTCGGGTTGCCATCTGGTGCGAGTTTTAATGCTTTCCGGCCTGTTGCATCTTAGGTTGTAATTCAAACTTGTGCAGTGAAACAGCGAGTGGCCTGGATGGTAACTGTCCTTCACAATGAAACAGGCCTTCCTTCTGCAGCACTGGAAGAAAATGCATATATCACACATTACAATGTTGCTCTAACTGCAGAAAATGTTGAGGTAATTTAACATGGTGTTTAATTGAAAGCAGTAGTTAATAATTCAATTAAAATTGTAATAGTTCATAAACAGCAGAAGCAGGAGCCAAACAGACAAAGAATGCTTAATCAGGAGCAGTGACCAAGGTGATCATTAACAAGAAACGGCGTAATCGGATCAAAAATAGACCGTAACAAAAAAAAAATTTAAAGAAGCAACATCAGTAAGTCTTTGTCATGCGTTTAAAATTCTTATTAAAATTTATAAACACAGTATTTATACAAAAAAGTGAATAATGTTAGTTGATATTAAGGTTCAATTAGCAGAAGTTGGCTGAAACAAAAACCTGCATCCATTACACCCTCCACGATCATAACAGGATGCCCTGCCTTAACCACAAGCCATCAGTAACACATCAGTCCCTTTGCCGCTGACATCCAGGTCACCATAGTGATTTAGAGGAGTGAGTGTACGGCTGAGGAGTCCCAGAGCCATGTGACCCCTGTCATTTGTTTTTGTGTGGTCTTGTTCAACTCTGGCTCTGGTGTGATTTTACCAGTTAGCCGGAGGTTGCACTGAAAGCTGCTCTAATGGATGCTGTGTTTTCCTTTGAAGTGAGAGCAGCGGTGAGATCCTCAACAATAACTGTGTAATGGAGTACCATCAGACGTCTGGCACACTAAGTGCCCACTTCAGAAACATGGTACGTATTGGTGGTGGGACGTCTTGTCAGTGCTAATGTGGATGATGGTAAATTGGTAATAGGCATGTGGTAACCTAATAGTTTTTGGAATAGTTGCAGCATAAATAAGAAGACATAGTACAATGCATACAGAAGTCAGAACTTGTGTTAAAATGAATAGACCTCATGAAATAATAGGATGGCAAGAGCACAACAACGACCTTGGGATCCCTGTCACTGACATTGATGTACGTGTCAAAGCTCACCAATGGGACTTGCTAATCCTCACTGACACTTTTCCTGCATGCAGTCACTGAAGCGAATCAAGCGTTCAGACCGCCGTGGAGCTGAGTCGGTCACGGAGGAGAAGTTCACCATCTTATTTGAGTCCCAGTTCAGCGTGGGGGGCAACGAGCTGATGTTCCAGGTCAAGGTGAAAACCTCCAGCAAGAAAGTATTATAATTAGAAATTCTGATGAAAGTTACAGCATTTTGCATTGTTTGTGCAATGTACATTTTCACGTGTTCAGTGCTTAAAGGCGAAGATATAATATATACAGCAGTACTCAGTATTGTGTTAAGGTGTTAGCTGGATTTATACTTCCTTACTGCATCTCTGCTTCTGCTCCTTACCTGTACAGACGTTATCACTTCCTGTTGTTGTCATCGTCCACGGCAGCCAGGACAACAACGCCACAGCGACAGTACTTTGGGACAACGCTTTTGCTGAACCGGTGAGCATGTCTAACACCGCTTTGTTCAAGCGACTGATTGGACGTCCTTATTCCCCCACTGTTTTACACAGATAGTTTGTATGTTTGAGGGTGCAGAGTGCTGCCCTCGTGGTGCTTCTCCTATCAGTGGTGTGACTGTAGCCCTTTTCTCGCTCCCGCAGGGACGTGTGCCCTTCTTAGTTCCAGACAAGGTCACGTGGCCACAGCTGTGTGAAGCTCTCAACATAAAGTACAAGGCAGAGGTCCAGAGCAACCGGGGCTTGTCTGAGGAGAACCTTGTCTTTCTGGCCCAGAAGGCCTTCAACAGTATGAGCGTTAATCCAGAGGATTACCGTAACATGACCATTTCCTGGTCACAGTTCAACAGGGTAGGTCTTGAGTGCCAGATATCCTGTCTCTGCTAGAGGTGTCAACTTCTCAGCCTGTGCAGCTGAGGACATTTTTAGGGAAATCCTCTTTCTAATTTATAAACTCTCTTAGTATTCCTAATATTACTTTGTTTTAATGTATTTTATGAGCACAGAGTTCTTTGCTGAGATATTACATTCTGTATGTTACCAAAAACATGTAATTTTAAATGGAAACCAAGTAGTCTTTAGAACCACTATATAGGGATATGGATTTTGATTGTCTTTTATTTCATAACTTGTATTGAGACACATCTTTAATGTTTACTTTATAATTTCACACTTTATAGATTAGTAACAGAACTGAGCATGCTGACATTTTTACAGCTTGACTTGGTGGTGACACTGTACAGCTCACGTGTTTCTACCAACAAACTGGGTGCATGTTCAGACATGGTTAAACTGACAGTGAATTGGCACAACCTCCTATTCAAAGCCGGTTATCTATACCACATTTTCCATTTTACAATGTGTAATCTATGAAAAACAATACAAAAATATAGCAAGAGACTAAAAGTAGATAAAGGATAAAGAGGACGTACTGTGCAACGCATCTGTGAAAAAATACGTGGATTCATGGAGCCGATCTGCCCCATAGGAGAGCTTACCTGGCAGGAACTTCACCTTCTGGCAGTGGTTTGACGGAGTCATTGAACTCATGAAGAAACACCTTAAATTGCACTGGAATGACGGGTGACAGAACAATCTCTTTGTGTTACTGCAGAAATTGAGTTATAGCCAGGATAGTCACGTGCTTACAATGTCCTGTTATTCTCATAAATCAAAAACTAAATTTAAAGAATACAGTGAATAATTATGACTTTTGTTTGCTTAGTTGTACAAGTAAAAAGAAATCTTCCATTACTGCATGTTAGTGTAGAGATTAATAACGCTTTTATGTTAAGTCTTTTTGTTCAGTGTGTTGGTGTAACGATTGTTTTCATGTGTCTGTCTTTGACATTATGTCTGCACGTGTCATTATGTCTGACGAGGCAGGGCGATTCTGGGCTTTGTCAACAAGCAGCAGGCTCAGGATATGCTCATGTCCAAACCCAACGGAACCTTCCTGCTGCGCTTCAGCGACTCGGAGATTGGAGGCATCACCATCGCTTGGGTGGCCGAGAACCCTAACAAAGCAGGTACACTTTGGTGTGTGCTTACTGATCTTATAGTGAGGGAGGTGGTGGTATTGGTGGTCACAGCTTTTACTCTGTAGTCAGGGCCTTAAATCTTTTCAGTACATGTACATGTACTTCCTTGGTTGACATCTGAAACATTTCACATATTTCACATTTTTATACCACTGGATGTTATACTGAAATTATTTAGGCTGAATAACACACTGAAATGAACTACAGTAGAACCTCTATTGAGATTTAAACTAACAACCTTTGGGTTACAAGCCCATGTTGTCCCACATGTAGGTATAGCAGTACACATGTGGTCAGGTTTCACTTCGACTTTAGCTGGAACACGAGTGTGAGTAACAAATCTGTGTTTCCCTGTGCCCAGGTGAGCGGATGGTGTGGAACCTTATGCCCTACACAACCAAAGACTTTTCCATCCGCTCTCTGGCTGACAGAATCAGTGACCTTAACCACCTCCTCTTCCTTTACCCTGAGCGACCGAAGGACGAAGTCTTCTCCAAGTATTACAGCCCACCTAATGGTATGATTCTATGTGCCCTGATGCTTGCTAGTTTAGTGTTATAAAATGACACATTATTTGCAGTTGATTAAATTGGTAGTTTCTTATCTGTAACAGTAAAGCAAATGTAATGCAGAGCAGCCACATTAACTGTTGATTTCAGATTATTTGCCACTCATAAATACCTTCTCTTTCCTGCCTTGTCTTTCTTTTGGCTTACTAGCAAAAGCTATAGATGGCTATGTGAAACCACTGATCAGACAAGTCGTACCAGAGTAAGTAATGCACCCGTGTCTCTCTGCTGTGGGTAGACCGTAGCCTTCGCAGCATGCAGACACCTCCCAAGTCATCTCCAAGGGGCCATTGTGCTGGAGCAGTCTGTTGTGCAAGGGAGCTAAGTGGCCTGGGAGGGCGGAGGATAATGGGAAGGGGCTGTTATCACCCCTTACATTTGTGGTTCATCGAGGGGTGTTTAGAAGATGGGCCGTGAGTGCAGTGTGATGGGAGTGCAGTACTGGGAATAGCACTTTGCTCCACTATGGGGATCGTGTGAAATGTCATGTGTTCAGGGTTCTGTGCTGCCCTTTGCACTAGAGGTGGTTCATTAGGAAAACATTGTTATGGCTAATTTAAATGTTTGAGAAGCAGTATGTGTGTATGTGCCCTAAGTATGTCCCCAGCTGCCAGTTCTCCCATTACGTTTGCAGCGCTGTTGACAAGGGCTATTTATTGTGCCTGACCTCCTTTTAAACAGTCAACAGAGTGCAGATTACAAGCCCAGCTTCCTCTTTTCTTGCCATTTGAGAGTGGACTTTCCATTTTAGTATGTGAAATTACCACATTAGCGATTGTGTTCTGTGATGGGCTGGCATCACATCCAGGGTGTCCCCTCTGTGTAGGATAACCAGAATAGATGGATGGATGGATGGATGGATGAGTGAATGAAATTACCGCATTAGCAAAGTGGTACTACTATACCCTGATAACACAAGAAGGAGTCAAGAAAAAAGGAGTTATGACCTCAAACAGGCAATAATTTCTGGGAAACATCTCAACTGGGAATTGAAAGATGTGGTCAAAGGTTGTATAAAAGGAGGTCATTTCAGTTTTTCAGTTAAATTACTGGGGGTAACCCATACCTATTTGTTACAATTCAACTCACTGTTGTTAGCTATGATTCAACTTGCGATGATGTTTATAAAAAAATTCATTCACTCTGTTAATAAGTCCCTAATGGGAAACCAGAAAGAGTACTTATTAACCGATGTACTTACTGTCCATGTTTTGTTTTTCACACTTAGCATAGACAGTTGGATTGTATAAACATGCACACTGTGTCACTGTGAAAATAAATCCTTGATTTTTGTTTTTCTACAACAGTTGAAGTACGTACAATCAAGTTCCTCTAAGCAGTTAATTGCGTTATGAGAACTGTCACCATTACATGTTACAAACCGTGTCATGACTCTTAATGCATCCACGTCTGAATGATTAAGGCTGAAGGTGTTTCCTATCCCTGTTAAAATCCACTAACTCTACACTTCTACTGATCCTTGTCCCCCTCAGATGGCGTGTTGTTTTTGCTAGGGCTACTCTTCTAAATCACTATGGCTACTAGCAACGATTCGCATTTCTCATTCGCAGTAATAGCCCCCTTACGTAGTGCCATTTTGCAAGCAGATTCGCATGGGCGAGTGCGTACAAAGCAGTGACTTAGAGGTAGTACGTAAATAGAGAAACTACCTAATGGCTGTGTACATAACTGATGCGCACAAATGTAAATTTGACTGTGCAGTACAGTGCTACAAAGCATGTGTGTGGTACATCTGCACACACGCACTATCCCAGGTACTTACTAAGTTAGTCTGAGTGTATAATTGTTGAAATGTGCATGGTTATTTAGGTTTTTTTTTTTTACAGTGCTGGCTGTTTCCAAAGCTTGGTTTTAGAATTAAAGTAATCATGTACGTTTGATTGGGCTCTCAGGTTTGCCACTGCCAACTCTGATCCATGTGGAGGAAATGCCACTTACATGGAACATGCAACTTCACCGTCCGTCAGTCAGCCACACAGCTATGGCATGTACCCACCTATGTGAGTAACGTAGAGCCCTCAAGTGTACCATATGACCATAACAATGCATGTGAGGGCATGAGAGCATGTGATTTCCTCAGTGATTCTGAGCAAGGTGTGTGTGCGTGCATGTGTGTGTGCTTTTGTGACTTCTGTGTTCTCCACACAAAGGAGTGATCCAATGCTAGACACGGATGGAGATTTCGACCTGGAGGACACCATGGATGTTGCAAGACACGTGGAAGAGCTGCTTCGCAGACCAATAGACAACCAGTGGAGTGGACAGCAGTCATGACCTTTAACCTCTAACTCTTCACGCACCAAAGAAAACTCCTTCAGTTTTACAGCATTTAAGTTCCATACTTTGTCATGTATAGATTTACAATAATGTGAGATGTTGTTAATGGCTGTTAATCAAAAGGTTTGGTTTGTGTTCAGGAATGCCCATTTTGTGGTGAAATTAATAAGTTTTTGTATCAGTGTTTTTCTGTGGACCTGAATAAGACATAAGCAAAGAAAAATATTTTAACATGGACAATATTGTTACAATTTGGTGTTGCTGTAAAAATCCTGTCCAACACCTGGGTTTTAAAATAATTTTAGTTAAGGCTTTTAATTTACATGCTGATAATGAAATAACGGGAGTTTCATGTTTATAAAGGGAGGTATATGACTGTGGATAACTGTGATAAACTGTGCGTTTTTATATGTGTGATTTGTAGACATCTGAAAAGTGTAAACCAGTATGATTATGGATGGTGTTGTTGTTGTTGTTGATGTTACAGCCCTCAGACCCACACATCTAGAGTTAAATCCTAATTAAGAATACATAAATGTGTTCTCCGTCTGTTTTATCGTTTTTTACATAGCGTGTGTTTTTTGTCTGCCATTTTTAGAAAAGTGATTTTGTTTTAATACATCATTCCTTTTCCAAGTAGGACACTAAAATGCCTTTGTTTTACTTAAATGTTTTACTTTATTTGTAATTGGCCAATTTCTTCACCTGTTTAACCCTCTTGCAGACTTTTTTCTTTTTTTTTTTTTTTTTTTAACAAAGCAACTTTTTAGGCCTACGTGATGTAGTTTCAATCTGTTGTGTCATTTCATGCAACTAGCCTTAATTCATTTTTAATTGGCTGTGATACATTCCTGACAGTATGGGCGCACAATACCAGAGCTTTTCAGTTGTTTATCTTTATATAGCGCCTTTCACAACAGGACTGCCTCAAGGAGCTTTATAGAAATTAAGTATTTTGCTGCAAAAAGGCACGATACAGGATCAAACACTTTTGCTGTGAAAAATCTCATGTTACGCTGACCGGTTTTCTGGGGTGAAAACAAGGGGGGAGGGGTCTTAAAATAGGGTGGGTGGTATGATTCAAATTTCTGTAGGCCTTGGTTCAGTTCAGTCAGTCATCTTCTATACCGCTTAATCCTTGGTTCAATTCTTAAATGCAAACCTTAGAATGCTAATTGTGCTTAATGCCGTATCGAATCCCCTGCTGTTTGTAGTGCATTAATGGGGTGGTGTAGCTGGCGCAGAAACTAACAACCTTTGGGTTGCAAGCCCGTGTTGTGCCGTGTGTAGGTACAGTTGTGGCTGTGCTGTAAGTCCTGAAAGCTGTTAATGGGCATGTGTGACCATTTACTGGCATAGTCACTGGTTGTGTTGCACCTTCCTTCCTATGAACTCCACTTTCCCAGCTGCTGTGGACCACAGGAACGTCATCTGTAAGGTCTCAGGAAAGAGCGGATTAGAGCTGAACGTGTTTAACAAATATGTGTAGTGCTTGCAATGTTCAGTTTAACTGTGATTTACTACAGACCCCATTTAATATGTCAGAGCAGGGGGTGCAAATAACAGAAACTGCAGGCTTGGACTGTAAGAAAATTCCGCTTGCATCTGCGTAGTCAGTTGCAGAAGTAGTGCACTGCTATGATTGGGTCCGTCAGACTTTGTTAATTTCGAGAACGTGTCGGTCAAAACCCGCAAAGTTGACTGGCACTGCTTGTAATTTCTTTGAAGTTTAATGTTTCTGTGTCTTGTGTAATGTCTGATGTTTCGCAGGGGCCACTGTGGATTTGTTTTGTTACATTTTAGCCCTTTTGAAGTTAAAAACAAAACTAATGGAAATAAAGTTTTACAATTGTCTGCAGTGTTGAGAGATAAAGGACGGTAATGCTTGTGAAAGAGCCACAGTGTTTCATTATGCTTCACTCATTGACAGTACGAGTCATTCCCACACTGGTTTTAACACATTTTCATGTATTTTACAAATCAGAACTTGTAAACCTACAGTCATGGTCATTTTCCACAGTAGACATGGATGGCAGTTGCAAGTATTAGCAGGTGACAAGCTGTGTATGTGAACCCTTACATTCAGTCTGGCCTTTAACATGTAGCCACCAGCAGTGCAGGCTCGATGCTTTCAGCTCACTTGTTTATATCCTGCTGACATGTGGATGCATCGTAGTGCAGAATTTTGACACACAACATTTCCTGCTTGGCCTTGTTTTGTTCTTATTGAAATTTATCCTGAAGTACAAGTACCAGTCCCTTTTCTGTGATTTTTCCTCAAATTGTAGAGACATGAAATATTTCCTGGAGTTGTGGGAGACCATTTGTGCCATCTTCTGGTAAAAAAAAAAAAAAAAAATATATA
>JABJVR010003551.1:0-15787 GCA_025773905.1 Chitala chitala
AAATAAAGGAAAGAAATGATAACGTGAGAAAATCCTACAACACACATCAGAGCAGCACCGTTTCACGGGATGAAGTATATTACGAAAACATCATAGCAAACAACAGGGTAGCATAGATTCACGGGGAGAAGTGCACTGTAAAAATGGGTGTCCATTGCCCTGCACCCTTTACCTCTTGGGATGGGCTCCAGGCTTCTCATGCCTCTGTATTGGACAAGTGGTATAGAGAATGGATGGATGGACACAATTTGAAACGGTCTCTCCATACAACCGATAGAGGGCACTATAACACTGTTCTTCACAGAGTAAATTAGCAGTTTACACAAAGAAACCCATCCATAGAATGTGAAAACAGAAGTAATAAAAGCCATGATCTAAACAACACAGTGGCAAGAAAAAGTATTGTTTTATTAACTGTTTTTCTGCAGTTATTTGCCATAACATGTGATCTGATCTTCATCTAAGTCACAACAATAGGCAAACACAATATGCTTAAGGCTTAAGTAGGTAATACATAAACAATTCTAATTTCTTGTGTCTTTATTGAACACACCCATTAAACATTCACAATGCTGGAGGAGAAAGTGAACCCATAGTCTAATTACTTAAATGAAAGCTAATTGGAATCAGTAGTTTGCATACCTGAAGTCTAATTAATGAAATGAGTTTGGAGGTGTGATTTAGACATTCTTTGATAAAAGGCACTCCAACAATTTAGGTTTGCTGTTCAGAAGAAGTATCAGCTGATGTGAACAATGCCTTGCAAGGAGATTTCTGAAGCCATATGATCAAGAATACTTGATCTGCATAAGGCTGGAAAGGGACACAAAGTAATAATGTGTTTAGTCATCCATCAGTCATACAGGATGCTCAAGACAAGGACAAACTAATTAAAAAACTGTTTTTATCCCAGAGCCATCACTGTTGTGAACGCTGCTAAAAACTGAAAAACTGAAATGTGCAATATATTACAATGTTAAATGCTGCTCAGTCGAGGTATTACTATAGGGAAATGTGTACTAAATGTGAGATGTCTGTGTGTGTATTTTTAGTATTTTATACGTATTTATTGTTTCTACATTTACTGTTTTTATGGTTCCAGTATTGTTTTATATTGCACCAAGGATAGCCTTACAATTTTGTTGCACTTGTGCAATGACAATGAAGATTCTATCTATCTATCTATCAGTCGACAGTTAGACAAATTGTCTATAAATGGAGACAGTTTATTACTGTGGCCACCCTTCTTAGAAGTGGGCACACAACCAAGATGACTCCAAAGGTAAAATGCAGAATTCTCAATGAGGTAAAGAAGAGCCCACAGCTAACAACTAAAGGCTTGAAGACATCACTGAAACTAGCAAACATCACTGTTCATGAGTCTACCATACATAAGTCTGTGAACAGGCAGGATGTCCATGGCAGAACACCAGAGGAAGCTTCTGCTCTCAAAAAAATGCTGAAGTCAAAAGAGCATTGCAACCTGCAATGCTACTAGGAAAATATTTTGTAGACTGACAAAACAAAAGTTGGAATATTCAGGAAGAATGCTCACCACTATGCATGGTGCCAAAAGGGCACAGCTTACCAACATCCCAATGGTGATGTATGGTGGAGATAACGTCATGATTTGGGCTTGCTTTGCTTCCACATGGCCTGGACCACTTGCCATCGAGGGGAAAGTGAATTCTTAAATTTACCAAAATATCCTACAGGATAATGTCAGGGTGATTGTCAACCAGCTGAAGTCAGTAGAAATTGAATGATGCAGCAGGACAATGACCCTAAGCATCGAAGTAAATCCACCAAAGACTGCCTTCAAAAAAAGAAGCTGTGCTTTTTGAAGTGGCCCAGTCAGAGTGCAGAGCTTAACCCCATAGAGATGCTGAGGAATGACCTCAAGAGAGTCCTTGACACAAGTCATTCTACAAATGTGTCTGAGCTGAAGCAGTTCTGTAAAGAGGAATAGTCAAATTACCCAGGAGAATCAGACACCGCTATCTTTCCTGTTCCCAGTTTGCTCAGTCACTACCACAGTCTTTGAAGGTAAAACAGCCTGACATCTGTCAGAACTTCAGTGACACTAATGTTCGCTGTTTTGTTTCTAACTAATCAGTAGTTAGACTAAACAAATGTGAAAGGATTTTTCTGCACTACATGTGTCAAACAGTAAAGTGCGCTAATGGTTTATACTGAATTGTGTGTTCTGGATGTTCTCTTTAGAAGGACTGCTCTTGAATGGCCATGCATCCCTGTTGTAAATATCTGTAATCGCAGCTTCTGTTTGTTAGCGTGCAGCACTACATCATGTTCTAACACAAGGGTGGGGAATTGCTGTCCTGGAGTGCCGCAGTGGGTGCAGGTTTTTGTTTCAAGTAGACTCTGCTTTTAATCGAACTTCAGTCTCAATAAACATTACTGACAATCCAGAAATTGTTTACAAGCTTTATTGATTTTTAGTAATTTTTAAAAGTGACAGATTTACCGATATAGGTGGACTGGTAATGTGGACATTCTGTCAAACACCAGAGCGGCTGGCCAACCATGTGTGTGGACAGCTGTTAGATGTACTAACCATCAGCATTTGGTTTGTAAATGGTTTGTCCAGAACCCCCCTGGATTGGTTTTAGAAAAGTCCAGAGCTCTTTTCAACTCCCAGTCCGTTCCTGCCAACAGGTCGATATTTTGTCCAACCAGTATCTTAAAACTGACTTTGTAGACAATTTTAAGAAATTCTAACTTTGGGAACATTACCAATACAAGGCATCTGGGTAGTGATGTGATGACATACACATTAAAGCAGTCTGAAAAACTTGCAGTTTGCTCTAATTTTTTATAATTTTTGCATTGCTCACTGTATGTGTGATAGAGAACTAGAAAAATATAGTAAATCATATGGTTGTCAAAAATGAAATGCTGGACAAACCATGAAATGTGTTTATTTATGACACCATGATGATCATGTTTCATTGAGGATGTTGTGACAGTTAGGGGAGTGTTAAGCTCCTCTCAGGTGGTCTGCCAGGGCAGGTGAGGTGTGCCCAGAAGGGTTGCACGCGAGGTTCTTCAGGCCCGTCCTGTCCACCAGGTGGGTTTTCAAACGGGCCGTCACTGGTCTGGGAGCAGATACACTTAAACCCAGCTTTCTACCAGAGAGGAGATCTAAAGGGTGTGGCAGCAGGTGAAGATGATTAGGGCACATCTGGACAGACTACAGGTACTTGACAAGGTCCTTTTCCACCACCTGAGGAGAAGACATAGTCCAAGTTTATAGCATCCACTTTAAAAGTTAACTTTTTAAATCTAAAACTTATTTTAGCATACTATGTTAGTTAATAAGCCATCATGACATAAAAAAGGTCCACAAAAGCCTGGATTCAAACTGATCATCTTCATCTGATCACAACATATCATCTTTCCTTTTATGGGCCACACATTGATCTTATCCTGCTAATTTGAATACCTCACAGCTGTCCATAGAACTTCATTTTATAGTAAAGACTTTACTGCATATAAAAATATCATTTCTGCTGAGATTTTAGACTACAACTTCGTTTTATTTAAAAAATCTTTTTGTTCTCATTCACGTTGACCGGAAATGACATTGAACTGATTAAAAAGGGGAAACACCTTTGGGTAAAGAAAGAGGAGCGGCATGGTTGTGTGGGCATTCACACATCAGTGATGGTAAATGTATGGAAACTGTGACCGTGCACCTGTCATCTGGCTACATCTCACTGAAGAGGACTGTTTTATATGTGTTCCTGCTGAATTTCGGGATCGGTTCTTCTCTACCACTTCTGAATTTCTATATATGCTACACTGGATTCCAGCTGCAGTTTTTTGTGCCGAACTTTATTAAATACCTTGTTCAATAGATTTAAATTGTGGTTGCATAAATGATGCAGTAGTCTAGTCTACGTAATTCAAAGCTTAATGAACAGCTCTTTCTTGAAATGAAGACAGTCAAGATATTTGACCTTATGTGCTGTTATTCTTTAAGTTAAATGTGTTTAGTCCTCAGTGGAATCCCTTTTCTTTTAAAATAATACAAACTTTGTAGCCAGTTGTATATGCTGAAAAGGCCATAACGTAAACCATTATCCCTTAACTGTAAATATATTACAAAAGGCTATTTCAGCCTAAGCACATGTGCAGATCACATTTTCTCACAACAAAGCAAAGTCTGTGTTGTTCACAGTCCTGCGCTGGGACCAGCACAACATGCAAATTCCCATCAGTCACTGACCAATTGAACAGTCGCTCTGTTGTGAGGTCAACATAAAGATCTCTTCACTCTGTGATGTATTGAAGGGCCCACGATTGGCATCAAATGCAAATTAAACTATAAACCAAGGTGTGTTTCTCTGCTGAAACCAACATGGTAAAGCGGACACCAAAGTATTTAACGTGGGACTGCAGAAGAAAATAGTAAAGTCTTAATACACATCATAATGTCATTAAGATATTTTACGTAGTAGTTACGTACACTTGGATCATCCATCGGAGCATATCGTTTCACAACTTTCCCTTCTCTGTCAATAAGAAACTGAAACAAAATGATAAGAAAAACAAACATTATTGGCAGCAAGCTTCAAATTCAAATTCATATTCAAATTTTGTCACAAACACAACCATACAAAGTATGCCATGCAGTGAAATGCTCACACGACTGTAACCGTAAAAATTACACCAATAATAAATGGCAGAATTGTAAAAAGTTAAAAAGCTGTATGTTACAGTGCAAGAATTTCAAAACATCATTTAGAGAGCAGGAAAAGGGATGAATCTGACATGAAAATGTGAACAGATATGCAGCAAACACAGAGAATGCAACCAAAGTCGAGGGACACATTTAAAACACTTACCTTGGTGAAATTCCACTTTATGTTGCTACAAGACAAAGAGGCCAGTGTAAGTGTTGAATGAATACTGATTCACTTGGCTTTCAGAGAGGGTTCTCTCTGCTTGTGTGTTTTGGGAATTCACATTATCTCTGCCTGCTTGAAAATAACACCACTGATGCCCTCCAGACAAACATGGCCCTCGGTGTGAGTAACTTACTTCCCAAAAGTGCCTTTCCCTTTGGGTTGTTCTTTGAGCCATTTCCAGAGTGGGTGTGCATTCTCCCCATTCACAATGATTTTGCTGAAGAGGTCAAATTCTGCTTTGTATGACTTGGCAAACTCCTTAATCTGCTCGTTTGTGCCCGGCTCCTGGAGACATGGATGGCACGGCCGTGAATATGTAATCTTTTCAAAAACTGGACATGCTCATTACTTAAAACTCAGTCAAGGAGATTGTACATAGTGCCACTGTTTTTAAAATTAGCCTATCTGCCACTTAGTCTGTACATGCTAGAAGAGGAAATAAAGGTATTATATGTTGAATAGGCTAGTCAGTTTTACAGAAATAAATTTAGCCTTATTCAAAAATGGTAATCAGCCTATCCAAGTTTGTATCATCATAACTATCAGCAATGTAAGTGAAACCACACCATGCTACACAAATTACCTTAATTTAACAGTTTACAGGAATAATGACCCATTTGAATACACCATGCTTGCCTCTGCTGGGCTAAAGCCATACCTGTTTGCCCAGTTGGTTTGATGGGAAGGCCAGGATGCATAAACCTTTCTCAGCGTACATGGCGTGCAACTTTGCAAACTGAGAATAGTTTACGTGGCTCTTGTATCATTTCGAGGCTACATTGGTTATGATACAGACTTTGCCCCTGTGTACATAAAATAATTCAGACAGTACAATGGCTTTATATGGTATGTAATTTTAATATTAGGAGAAGAACATTCATATAATTAGAGAAATTAGATGTGCTAAGAGGTTTACATACCGCACTGTGTGCTGAGTATGTAACTGTACAATATATTATTATATGATTATATGAGGAGAATGTAAGTGAATATGCTCACCTATATTTCTCCAGAGAAACTTCACTGCCATCAATATCTTTGGCTGAGAAGTCGTAAATTGACGTAGCCTTCTGCCAATCCTCAACCTGAACGGTCTACAACAGAAAGGAGAGAGTTAATCAATCATATCAACATGTGCGCACATGCACATACACGCACACACACACGCATACACATGCATGCATGCATGTACACACCCATGTCTACAATGCTCATGACAAAACTTGTTCATTCAAGAGTTTGTTCATACAGCTTGCACTCTATTACTATATATCATACACATCAAAGCCTTACTTTCTAAGATTCTAAATAAAATGATAATTTTGCTTGTATAATCTCTAGCCTTGTTTATGAAACAAACTAAATCAGTTTTGCATAAATATATAATCCTCATTAAAATGGTGCCAAGTACTTGACCAGATGGATTTCACAGCAAAAATAAGTTTCCAAAAACCACCTGAGAGTTTTAATGTGCACATCTTACCATTGTCTGGAGCAGGACAGAGAACAGCACTGAGGAAGTTAAGAAATCCATGACTGTCCTTCAGCGAGAAGCACAGAGCCCACAGAATCTCAATGGGATATTAACCCCTCTCTAGCTCAAACTACTGCCTCTATAAGCACTGCCTAAGCTCTGACCTGTTTTCCTTTATGTTGAGTGCCACCCAAACACATTTTTTTCCACTGATTGGGTAAACATTTTTTGCTGACTACATGACATGAAAAAGAACTCCTATTTCATCAGTAGTCAGCCTGATATGTGATTAAAAATATCTGTCATTACTGAAAGATAACAGATAACGGAACTGTTCCACCTCAGGCAGAGCCGATAGCAGGACAATAACAGATAAGTGATGTAAAAATATTAAATAGTATATATATATATATATATATATATATATGTTTATAGATGCAAAGGATATTGTCATTATAAGAATTAATTTTTATGATTTCTTTATTGTTTTGGAAAAGAACACTACAGCACACAAAGTACAACATTGACAATTACTGTTCATTAAATGTTTTACAGCCAAATTTTGTAGTAAAATGTAAACATTTGGCTGTAAAACTGATACAAATATAATTTTAGGTGTATTTGGAGTGTTTTGTTCAGTATGCAATGTCATGGATATTACATGTCAATCTTCGCCAATAATAAACATCACAAAAATAGTCAGAAATTCATTTGATCTATTTCATATGTCATTAAACCACTAACAAAATAAATTTATTTTAGAAATATTTCAGATCAGAGAGGTATGCAGCTAGTTTTTTCTAGTTACAATTGTTTAAAGATATTCTGATTTGTAATAGATAAAGGTGTAAACTATAACAGAATATATCATCTTAAAGATACAAACTATAACTGAATGATGATGCAGCGTCAATATGAATTTTATGAAATATTAAATATGTTATGCATAAATATAAATCTAATAAGCATATCCAAGTAGGTACTTTTTAAACACTAAACACTACTGTTTAAATGACTGTCAAACAACAAGCTGTTTACACAAATTGGTGGTATATTATAAGAACATTTCCAAGTAATTTCATAATTATTGTTCTGACAAAATAATTATGTAGGTAAAATGAATTGTCTTAATAAAATTAATTATAATGAACTTATATATATATATATATTCTTTTTTTTTTTTGAAAGATAATGGACTATTGCTAAACAACAACTGGGGAAATGTGCTGGTGCCTATTTGTCTACATGTCATTCTGAACACTTGAAGAGGTTATAACAATAGATATAATACACACTAATATTCAGAAAAGGACTTTGTCCTCTTTAGCCCACATTTGTTATCTTTCAGCTCATCGATTGTTTTACTTTGAACTGACACGTAAAATCCTATCATTCACCAGTAGGCAAACAGGAATTACGAGGGACGAAGTCCCACCAAAATTTAAGGTGTTGGTACCGTCTATACAGTTATGTGTTTTTGTCACCGTGTACAGCGGTGCCCCAAGCATAATGTAAACCCTACACGTATTTCGATGTAATTTTGTGAACTATGCCCATAAAGCTGAAGACAGAACTTCACTGTCAGGCTTTTTGGAATGGTGTGAAATGAAACGCCAATTTCACTAACACTGTTACGGCAGATGACGTTCGTTGGCCGCTTGAGGGTAGCTGGTGTAACGGGGGCGACCACACCGGGGCCTGGTCAGAGTCAACAGACAACAGCAGCTACAACGTAGGCTTAATGAACTTAAGGTAGTGTAATGAACCACAAAGGAAAGCATTTAACAGCACCGTTTGTCGATTTATGTAAAGCGTGCGCAATCAAACGGCTTTTCTGGATAATTACAAAACGTACTGGACCACTAACAGTTGTTTCGAGTCCAAGCAAAACATGAACATGCCCAAGACAGTTCAACAGCGTTTGTGGCATAACTAAGTGGAAACAGGAAACGAGCTGGTTTGCTCAGGTCTTTCGTATAGTGGTCTCACTTATGCCATTGTGCAAGCTGTGTGTATTAGTTACCCATATCTATGTCGCGACCTTTATACATAAAACACGATGTTATAAAAGTAATCGACTATTCATTATTATGAGACATTTTCGTATTTTGTAACTGAATTCTTTATCGTCAAATGGTACCTAAAAGACAGGCATCTATTTAGATGCCCTTTTAGGGTCCACAGTTTCCACAACACATGATCCTTCTGTTCATAGTGCGTTGGTTACTGCTCTCTGCTGGATGTTAGGTAATTTATTAAATAAACGCTAAAAGTTACACTGTTTTGTAGTTTTATATATCATTTTGCGAAAATTAATCTGTTATGGATGACGAAGAGGAGACTTACAGGTTATGGAAAATTAGGAAGACTATAATGCAGGTGGGTGAGTTACCTGATGTTAGAGGTCTGCCTCAACAGACAACGCTGTCAGTTTATTATTTATTTTTTTTAAGTTGTTAGTTTACATTTCTTAAAATATTCTTGAGGTGTTAATGTGTAAAATTAACACTTACTGTATGGTAGGGAGATTGCTTTTAACATCGTTGGAACGAATCGATATATAACAGCCCATCACCTACAGTACAGTAATTGCGGCGGCATGTTACTGAACTATGGTTTATTATATTTAGTTTTATATTCTATTAGCGTTAGGAATAAAACACATATTCCAAGAGCACGTTTATCATTATAAACATATAATTATTTGGTATCGATATTTAATAATTTAGTTGCCTGCGGGCTAATATTAAATAATTTCTTGACAAAACATATTGTACAGTTACACAATTATAACCTTTCACACGTTGTGTCCTATTGGTATACATTTAAAGAGTAAATAGCTGGTGCTATATAATAACTTTAAATGTAGTGAGGAAAACGTAGGCAACACTTAAAAGCGAAATATGAGAAGTTTCGCAGCACATTTAAGCTCCTTATTTTTTCCCCCACTCTGTCCAGTGTACTGTGTGTTGGTGAGTAATGAAGTTCCAGTCAAAAATAATGGGGGGAAAAAGCTCTCCAAAAAAAAACCCTCCACATTTTTAAACAAGGATTGGGCTCAGACAGTGCAAGCCTGGTATTGAAAGTATGTAAGGGTTCACTTATGAAATAGGGTAACTGACGGACCTTTTTTTTTTTTTTTTGTCTGTGGTACAGCTCTGCCATGATCGAGGCTACCTGGTGACTCAAGATGAGTTGGACCAGACTCTAGATGAGTTCAAGAGCCAGTTTGGAGACAAGCCAAGCGAGGGCCGGCCACGACGCAGTGACCTCACTGTGCTGGTTGCACACAATGATGACCCGACAGATCAGATGTTTGTCTTCTTTCCTGGTATGTCACTGACCTCTTTGCTTGAACCAGCAAAGCTATTTACTTTTGAAGCTACTGTAGGCAACCCCCCCCCCCCCCAACTTTTCTGTTTTCAAAGTGTTATTATGGTATTTTCAGTTTCCACAGCTTTCGTCTGTAGAAGATGAGGTCCTTCTGGTAAACTGCCTTCACACCTTAGTCCACTGTGAGAATTATTTCTCATGGTGTAGCTGGAGGAAGCTGACACTTCAAATTAACAAAACAAATTAGAGCAGTCATTTTTTAATGCTCATCGGTAACGCTCTGACACAAAATAAGTTTAACCTGCATGATATGTTGTCCAATGGTGTGTTTTTTTTTTTTAGTCTTTAAGGGTGCAACAGATATTGAGACTATAGCCAAGTTAGTCAGACTTAATCAATTTAAAAGAAAAACTTAGTGGAATTTTATCTTGCTATGTGCGCTTGATTTTTGAGTACATTTCATGTTGATGCTGCCATTTCTTTTTGAAACTGCTTGACGTATTTTGACATCTAAATGCCTTAGATGTATTTATGTCTTGCATGTTTTACTGCATGGCTATACAGCAAATATAAAACTTTGTAGACACAGCAGACTGTAGTTGGGGTCATCAGTGAAGTTTAGGACTTCAGAGCTGTCTGTATTTCTTATGAGACTCTTTCTTCCCTAGACTATTACTAAACACCTAATGCATAAAGTTTACAGTAATGTAAGGCAGTGTTTTTCAGTGTTTCAGCTATGTAGGCAATCTAGTGCTGTGCTGAAGAAAGTGAGTGTGATAACATTGCATGGTAGCAGATACCTCAGTCTTACAACGAAAGGGTATACAATTATCGTCCTTGTAGAGGAGCCCAAGGTTGGCATTAAGACCATCAAGATGTACTGCCAGCGAATGCAAGAGGAGAACATCACCCGTGCTATTATTGTTGTGCAGATGGGCATGACTCCTTCGGCAAAGCAGGTACACAGCATCATCGTACATACCACAGACATTCCCATATACTCCATGTTTAAAGGCAGGAGGGGAGGAAGGGTGGTAATTTGCTTTGCTTTCAGTCTTTAGTAGACATGGCTCCCAAATACATCCTCGAACAGTTCCTGCAGCAAGAGCTTCTCATCAACATCACAGAGCACGAGGTGAGGCAGTCATACTAATGTTTTATTGTCTGGTGTTAAGCTACATTTCCGGTTTATGTACTTTAAAACAATAGTGTTTTTCCAAAGAAGAATAGGACAGACTATGAGCAGACTGTAGAGCCAGGTGTTTTTTTTTCCTTTTTTTCCATAGTGCTGGTTTACAATGACAGTTTAGCTCCACAATCAGTTAACACTGTCACACACTGAGTCTGAAAAGTCTTGATTGGAAACACTTGGACATATAAATATGGCAAGTACTACTAGTCTTACTTCTGAAAAGAAATCAAGCTTCCTGTCTTGAAAAATGACATTTTTCAACCCACTTCACATTGCAGTATGCTTAAGGGTTCTACAGGTTAGTCAGTATGCAGACCTGCACTGGCTGAGGAGGCTTACAGTCCTCATGCCACTCACTCATTCCACACACAGTCTGAAGCTTCCCAGCTTTATACAGCAGTTAATCCTGACTGTCATGTTCCTCAGCCTCTTTACAGCTTCGGGGTAATAATGCTGAGTCACTGTGAGCTCTGACACTGTAATGGGGATAATGTACTGTAACACAGCTGTAACAGAGGTGCGTGTGAATGTTTTATTTACGGATGATGGCCTGTGGGTCTACTGCAGCTTGTTCCTGAGCACATCGTCATGACGAAAGAAGAAGTGACTGAGCTCCTGGCGAGATAGTATCCTTTTACACAACGTGGCACAAGTGACACGCATGGTGGTCCAGCACGTGCTCTGACATTGGTGCCCCCTTCATTTAGTTCTCTCATTTACAATGAAAGGATAATAAACAGTTTTGATCGAGATCTGAGTTGTCAGGCTCTTAGCTTATAGCGAGAGATGTTTTCCACATGTATTCGGCTAACAGTACCTGTATGGCCCAGCCAGAGATAACTCTAAGTTCAATTGTCAAATTTTGGTAGTTTCTCTTCCACATTCCAGTAGCTGGTGACTCCTAAGCACTCCCAAACAGTAAACTCAAGGAGAGCCAGCTACCCAGAATCCAAGCTGGTGACCCGGTGGCACGGTACTTCGGATTGAAAAGAGGACAGGTGGGTGTGAGAGGCATTTCCCTTTCATGGCATGAAAAAAACAGTGTCTTGCAGTGACTGAAATGTATAAATATGGGTCTTGTTCCTTGTTCATTTACCAGGTAGTGAAGATCATCAGACCAAGTGAGACTGCAGGACGATACATAACCTACAGACTGGTCCAGTAAACAGATCAGAGTGAGAGTCCTACTGCAGTGTTGCATCATCATGAATGTTGTCTTTGACATAAACGTGAAAATCGCATGTACGGTTGTTTGTTTCTAAAATGCCATGCCATGTCATGTGTCTTCAGATACTGTGCTGTCCAGCTGAGTGTGAGCTAATGGGGTTGACTTCGTACCCAGAGATCATCGTTCTGGGCTGGTTGTAGGAGTGGAGTCCTAATACCCAAGAAAAAATCCACAATTTCTCCTCTGTTCATTTGAATTCATTGTTATTTCTTTCTGCATTTTTTTTAAATAAAGGCATTTTATTTTGTTTCTTGACTTTTTTGCCTTTATTTTACCAGGAAAATCTCTTGAGATTAATTTTTTTTTTTTCAAGAGTGTCCTGATGTAACATTACTATAAATATTTTAAATGTATTGCTACAAAATATAGAACCTCATTAGAAAGACTGAGAAATAGAGCAGTGTGTTCTACATTACCTTAACTAGTACTCCAGAATAATACATCAGTTGATACGAAGGAACAACAGCATATAAATGTAAAGATGGTGTACCTACCTTGGGTTTTCTCTTTGCCATACACTCGGACTAATAAGACAAATGTATGAGCTACTGTTGGTTGTGCTAATGGTTAAAAGAGAAGCACTATGGAAATTATATGGCTAATTCAACATTCATGGTTTCTGCTGTACCTCCCCCATTGCCCTCAGTGTCCTTTTAATATTTTGCTACATGCAAATCAACAAAAGGCTTTTAATGCATTACAAAACCACATCTTTCTCTGGAAAAATGTTTTTTTTTTTCTAACCGCAAACTTTAAAATCATACAGTCGCTTATATAATGGGGAATAGCCTTTATTCCCCTGCTGCCCCACATTGTATTTGTTAGAGAATGCCAGTTTGCTAATGTACTTTCAGAATATTTCTTTCAGACATGCATTTCTTTTGAAAAATTTTAAACAAATTTTGATACCTTTATTTTAAAATGTTTAACACCTGAAATGTTTGACAATACCCCCAAAAGTTTTTGAAAGTGGAAAAATTCTCAGTATATGAAAGGTAAACATAGGAAGGTCATTAAACAATAAATCTTTAAAACTGAATACCTGTAACATGAAAATGTATTATTTGTGCATATATGGTGGTGTAAAAAGTACCTCTTTTTTCAGTTTAATAATTTTAGATATCAGGATGTATTGTAGCAGATATAATTAATGTGAAATCCAGGAGAACCATAATTACTTAAATGTATGTTTTTCAATAGTCCCCTCTCCCAAAAACAAGTTTAAGTTTGACCTGCGTGTAGTAAAAGGGGGCATGGATAAAGATATGGTGGGTGTTTGAAGCAAGCTGATTTGTCCCGTCTTCTCTTTCCTATTTCATCTGCCAATGAGGTATGTCACCCCATGTGTAGCTTTTTCATTGGCTATGTTGCATGTATTAATATTATTTGGCTTATTTTAATATTCACTTTAATCTGTTTTATTTATATTGCTTCCTTTGTCAGTAATGTGACTTAAGGAATATGTTTGGCAGACATTGGTGTGTGATCAGCTACCTGCCACATTGTATTCTGTGTTACTGACAGGAGAAAGACTGCGCATAATAAAAGTGCAGTGCAGACCCAGCGTGGTGGTGACTGACTTTTTATTAACAATACAGAAAACACAGTAAACTGGTCCTTACCAAGTACTACTAATTTTCACACTTAACCAAATTGTCAGGTTTAATGCAAAATAATAACAACTTAAGACTGCAATTACAATAAACATTTAAATAAAATATGAAAGTTCTGTAGCAGCAAAAAGTCAGTGCCTGAATGGTGACAAAACATTGAAAAACAAGGAAATGAAATGAAAGCATCAGTGTTTTCCAGTCACCTCAATTACTGACATTGGAAAAAGCCGCTAATTCACCAAATCATTCTTATCATGAGGTTGACTGACAGCTACCTCAGAAACTGGTATGTGAAGAGTGATACTATTGAGAAAATAAATAGTTGTAAGCAGACAGCAATTGTTAAGGCATCAGTTCTTTCTTCTCTGTCACAGCCCCCCTCCCCCCCACTCTGAATGGCTTGTAGCACAATTTTTCAGAGTTCTGACTGCTGTACGTTTCATTCTTCTGGAGAGGTGTGTGGCTCCTACACAGGCTACTCTCAAGTGTGGCCTGGGAGAGAGCCAGTCACCTCCAACAGCAGTCAGGTTTGGTTGAGTTCTAGTTCACTTCCATCTCCAGCTGGTTCAAGATCACTCTCGGAATCCAGAGGCCGTTCATGTGATCCAGAGCAGTTTACAGACGTGTCTGTAGAAAAATGTATAGATATTATCTAACACTCGCTTCACACTTTAAACAGGATGCAATTCCATGTTGTTTCTGTATAGACTGGGACTGTAGTTTTGTCGAACTACATTTTTTGATTTACATATGTTTTTTTGGGAACAAATTAATAACATAAATTGGGCACTGCTGTACCAGAAAGACAGTGGCATTTCAATAATACGGCAAACTGAGTGCACTCCACAATCATATCAAATATCTGGACTTGACTGTGTCACTCCAACACAGACAGTGACTTGTTCTTTCTGAGGCACAGATATGGTATTTATATCACTATATATCTGAATTTTATTCCCTCTTCAACGAGTATGTTACAAAATTAACTTGCTTGTTCTTTTTATTAACTGCAAACAGTGGTGTCAGACTGAGGAATATGATTTACGTGACATGGGCCAGGCTGTGCCTCACCACAGAGTCCTGTCTTGTCAAGTGAATGTGGCAGACTCTGTTCTTCAGTGACTCCCATCCCAGCTCCCTCACCCTGCTCCTCAATCCCCTTAGCAGGGGAGTCCTGTGGCAGGAGGACACAGGACACAGTGAGTGAGGTACCGAAGCACAAATCTATAATCAATCAATAATCTGCATTTTTTTTAATCCTATGAGCCCACTGTATATCTACAGAATGTATTTTCTGTAAACAATTTTAAGATGTTTCGATTTAGCTATGATATTTACTTTAACAGATGTAATATTTTCTGTTCACTTCAGTGCCATTTTTGTTTATTACTGAATGCTATACAGGCACGTTATCTCATGGTTTTCTAGAAATACTGACTATTAAAATTAGAATGAATATAATTTAAATAAACATTTACCATTTTACATCTGCTAGACAATATTCTGGATATTCAATTGTACATTCTTTCAAAAAAGCAGTATGTAATTTTATTTAAAATGTTTTAATGTTTTAACACCTTTTTTTAAAAGGTGTGTATAGAACCATACATAGAATCAAAATTTACAAGTTGTTTTGGGGATGTCAGCTGTGATCAGAGAACAGTAAATAATTTGTCATTATTAAATTAACAATATATAGGTATTTTAAACTCTTTTTACAGTACTACTGATCCAAGTCTCGCAGACTCTGACCTAGAAATAAACCTGTTTTATACACGAATGGCTTTATTTGTACAGCAAAACCTAAGAATGTGTATGAATTATCACAGTTATGCATTAAAAAAAAAAATTGTCAGATGTCTCTACTTTTAAACGTGAATTCATACAATTTTGACCTGCTGATTTCAAATGTGTAGGAGGAATTTGGCCATCATGTCAGAATTTTTCACAAATCAAATCACAAGTTTAACTGGTTTTACAACAGAAAATACACTGTCTGTTTGGTTACACTGCATA
>JABJVR010003552.1:0-15787 GCA_025773905.1 Chitala chitala
CCCCCCCCCCCCCCCCCCCCCCCCCCCCCCCCCCCCCCCCCCCCCCCCCCGACATAGTCCTGCCTGTGCTGAAAATGATCTTATGCCCATATATATGAGCCATGAGACCCAGCACAAAAAATTTTATTATACATTTACTTAAAATAATTTCTAATAAAAATTAAAGCCATAAACATTAAAAGGATGGTGCTGAAGCAAACTACACAGAGAGCGCACACAAAGCAGAAATGACACACAGACACACACACGCATGCGCGCGCACACACACACACACACATACACACACACACACGTATTTTTATGCAGAGCTCTTCCACAGCCTTCCACCCTGTTACTTCATCAGGGGACAAGGAGTGAAACCCACAATGGTAGAACCAGAGCAGTCCTAGCATCTTTCAACTTTACAAGCCATGCAATTCCTTCAAAGAGCTAAAGCAATTTCAATCATTTTTATAGCTACAATCATGGCTCCATATTTTATATAGACTGTGTGAGTGGTGTATACAATGATTACATTATTTCCCCCAATGGAAGAAGGCTCTCTTGAATAATTGCAATAAGATACAGAAGTGCAATAAGGAAATTAAATAATGAGTGCTTAGGGTTACACAGTGCTCCATTTCACTTTTGTTGCTAAAGTACATTAATCCTTAAAAACATACTGTGATAGCAACGACCAGCAAACCATTGTGATGTGAGAAAAACGCTGAGCACTGAACTCCGCTGGTTGAAGGCTTAGCCTTGCAGCTCTCATCCTGGCTACTATTGGTTAAATTCGGATCGATTATCCCATAACGTCTGAGGTCTGCTGTTTGATTTTACATTGTAATTAAAGTATATTACCACACTTAACAGATTTAAGGACACATGCACTGTTATTAGAAAACAGTTTTAATGCAAGCTAAACAGCTATGAAGGAGTAAATGTGTTCCAGCACTGTTTTATGTAAAACTGCTTTTAGTGGGGCTGCTTGCTGTTCCTCCTACCTGCTTTAATGAGCCAGTGACCAATCCTTCTGTTATTAAATTGAAAATGTTCTATCATTAGAGGAGCAAGACAATAAAGCAGGAAGAACTAGTCTTTACTCAGCTTTTGCTGTGTACGTTTTTGCCGCAACATTTCAGAACATAATTTTACCATCATCACAGACATAAGGCTTTAATTAAATTCTCATACAATATTGATGGTTTGGTTCCTACATTTATAAACCATTACTAAATATTTTGGTGGCACCTTTACACAGACCCTGTTTTATGGAAATAATCTTCTAATCTATCCATGGAATAGCTGCTTGCCCTCATTGTTTACATATAGACTGCAGACCTATTATTTTAGTATAGGTTATAACCACGCATTGATATGTTCTCCACTTTAATTATAGCTGTGGGTACTGTTGTACATACTGAGAGTTTCTGTGTTCTCCAGCAATATATATATATATATATATACCCATACTTTGCCTCCTTGTCCATACTCTTATGTGTACTTTCCCTACCTGAACCATAAATGATGTACTGATTCTAACCAAAGAGTTCACTTACATGTACTGGTTGTCTTGTCCTAGGACCACAATCTTGCAATGCACTTACGTAAAATTACGACTAATTTTAAAATTAGGCCTCCAGCCTCAACCTGTAGCATCTGACACCATCATCCACCTGCTCCACATGCCTAACACACACACACACACACACACACACACACACACACACACACACACACACACACACACACACACACACACACACCTGGATAAGCCTGGGGGCCCTGTGAAGATCGTGTTTTTTGATTTCTCCAGTGCCATCAGCACCATCAGCAATGCTATGGGACAATCACTCAGGTGGCTACTATCCTGCTTTCTTGGATTACCAATTACCTATCAGGCTGTCCCCAGTATGCCACCTATAGGACTGTGTGTCTAAAACAGCGGTCTGCAGCATGGGAGCTCCACAGGGAACAGTTTTGTCTCTATTTGTTTTCAGCCTGTATACCACAGGAATCAAATACAACTCAAGTCCTGCAATCTTCAAAAGTTCTCCGATGACTCTACAGTTGTGGGATGAATACAGGATGGAGATACCATAGAGTACCAGTCTGTGGTGGACAGCATTGTTGACAGGTATGGGCTCAACAGTCCTCTCTATATGCAAGGTGAGGAGGTGGACATTGTTAGAGAATACAAATACCTAGGAGTCCACTTGGACAATAAATTGGACTGGACCATAAACTTAATGACACTTTACAAAAAAGGCCTTAGCCAGCTTTCTTTTCTGTGGAGGCTTAGGTCCTTCAAGGTCTGTAGCACCATGCTGTGGATATTCTATAATCCTTCAAGTCTTCAATGTTGTGGTGTGCTGGGGCAGCAACTTGAAGGTGGCAGACACTAATATACTAAACAAATTAATGAAGAGGGCTGGCTCCATTTTGGGTGTGCTGTTGGACCCTCTAAATGTTGTGGCTGAGAGGAGGATGCTGACCAAACTCCACTCTAACCTGGACAACACCTCCCACCCACTCCACAATACGCTGGCTGGACAGAAGAGCATGTTCAGCCAGAGATGATCATTGCCAAGTGCTCCAAAGAACACCTCAGAAGATGTTTTTTTTCCAGTGGCCATTAAACTTTACAGCTCCTCTTCCTACTTTAAGGGGGACTGTTGCAGAAATTTTACTATACTTGGACAGTCACTTTTCATAACATTATTCATATACATATATGAGCAGCTGTAACGAGGCAAAGCAATTCCCTCCTGAGACTAATAAAGTTCTTTGAATCTTGAAAGTAGCAGAAGGAAACATACTGCCTGATCGGTCACTTGTGCAAACACTTAGCTCTGTACTGGTTTCCACTTGAGTGGCTGCTGTAGTTTTGTCTATACTCACTTAATAGGTAACTATATTTTTTAAATTTTTATACTCTGTTAATGTCAAAATATGCCTTTATGAAGAGAAGAGGAGGTTATAAAAAATATTAGCAAATTTTGCTAAATCAAGGACATGCAACAGAGTTGCTCACCGTTTACAGTTAAAGCTTGATGTGCTAAACTGCATTACGCTTGGTGAAAGACAAGAAGACATATTGCTTGCTTTAGGTGTATCAAAATCTACAGTGAAGTGAGTAATTTATCTTTCAAGAGATAAAAGGAACTTTTCAAAATGTGGCTGGTGGCGATAAGCTAACAGAAATGGAAAATACAAAAAAAAAAATACATGGAAAATATGGAAAAAAATGTATGAAAAGCTTGCAGTGGATTAATTCACACGTGGAGATAGTTTGGCTGCCAAATTCGGTCTTTTTCCTTTAATTACTTCAGCGATAATATAAATTATTATATAATTATTATGATATATCACACACTTTATTATGGTATGCAGATTGTAATAGAAGGCTTGATAACTAAATACCTTGAGGCCTTTGTTGTGAAAATTTCTGTAGGAAGTATATTGCACTGAGCAAAGGGGTTGCTTGATAGGTGGAGCTACTGCCACACTCACACGGTTATAGATGCAAATCCAGTTTCTTCTTGAGTGTGTACCCTGCTTTGTTCCCTGTGTTGTGTGGAATAGGCTCTATAGTGTACTAGAAACCTAAGGGATCCATCCATCCATCCTTGGCTATATGTAGCTGGAAAATGGATGAATTTCACTGAATGAAAACAATATGCATAGATAAATTTTTGTTTAAGCACACAATTATCAGCTTTGAATGTTACCTGTTCCATAATTTTTTTTAATATAATGTGGAAATTATTAAGGCATTAGGAATCATTCTCTTCATAAACAAATCTGCTTGGTAGCTGACAATACTTCACAAATAATTTTAATAATAGTGAAAATTTAAAAACAAGAAAAATTAAATGTTAAGTCTCTAAAGAGTCTATTCCTTTTGACTAATTAGATCTTGCTTTGATAAGCCACTGACCATGAACCCAAAGATATCGTCAAGCCTCTTTAGATTGTGTCCCTTTTATTACGTCTATCTGATCTTGGCTATTTTATTAAAATTTGCAATTAACAGCACATTTCAACTTCAAATAGCCTGATTTGCAACATTTTGCCGCTGTGTTCATACTTAATATTTTCCAGTCATAACACATAGTAATGCCCATCACTATTGTTTGAAAAACTAGAAAGGCTTTCTAAAAACACAATTTTTATTCACAAATTCGTCACAAATACTTTGAAATCAATCTTTCATGTAGCCAACTTGAACATATTGAAAACGTAGTTAACCGACTGTGACTGTAAAATAAGAAACAGTTTTGAAATGTAGCTGGTTACCCGCATGCTCTATCAATAAAACCCTTGGCTGTTCCCATTAGATTACACAATTCACTAACACACTAAGTGAGACTTTTCTAATGATGAGTTTAATGAGTTTTACTTTTTCTGCATTCAAGCATTTTCATAGTATAGAACCCATGAAAGGACAGTAACTATACATGAGAAACTTTTCTCTTGAACACACAATAGTTTCAAGCAATGTATTGATCAGTCCCCCCCCCCCGTAATGCCCCTGCCTGTCATGACCCTTGTATCCCCTAGATGTCACCTTTTCTCCTGTCCCCTTTGTGCTGTCATTGTTAGTACCTCGTTGTCTTGTTATCCCTGTGTTAATTGTTATTAGTAGTCAGTGCTCTTGACCAGTTGTTGTAGGTGTAACTTTGTAGAAGTAATTGGTGTGTCATTAGAAACGCTGTCTGTAGACTTTCCCAATATGTGTAGTTTGGTTTAGTTTTCCCTGTTGCCTTTCATTTGCACACTGTTAGCTGTGTCTTGCCTTATTACCCCTGCGGTCCTACATTTATACCCTGTTGGTCATATCTAGCCTGTGTTACTCCTTTAACCCTATGTTAATACCTTGTTTTGCCCTGTATTAAAGCCTCCTTTTTGCAGAAGAAGAAGAGTCATTTGAAAGTGTTTGTTATTGTGTTTCTTTGAATGATGTTCTGTTATCTTTTCAATCTTGACTGTGTATTAGCAATGTTGTATGCATTATGTGGTCTTACACATACTTATGTGCAATGGTATAGATACAATTTATTCTGGGCTGTGTTGTATATGAGGTAGTGTTTTTTATTCCTTCCTGTTGTGCAACTGCTTTCAGACAAATATAGTGTAAGTCAAAAACTGCCCTGTACTAACTTCTAAATTTGTTCTGCCACCAACCCTGGATGGAATGTAGTTAACCTCAAGAAAAAAAAATTAAATACCAAAATATGTCTGGTTCTGATCAGTCACATATGTATGTGGTGAATAAAATGAATGACAAGTTGGTAGTGGCTTTCGTGTGACATTAGGGCTGGGTATTGCCAGCTAGCCCATCATATGATACTCATTACAAAACCAGTGCCACAAATCAATACATCATGATATATCACAATATTAAATTATCATTGTATCCCATTGGTTAACACTCCAATATAGATTTAAAATAGGCCAAATTTAATTAACCAACATTAACAACTTTTGACTAAATGACGAGTCGGTATTTTGAATAGTCATTTCACACTTCAAATCTCAGTTACCTAAACTATGCTTTTCTTTGTATGTACATAAAGTGAACATTTCAGATTTTTAAACAGCAAATGTGGGGAATGAAAACATAGATGAAACATTTGTTTCGTGCTTTAAAATTTCAGAGGTAGACAATTCACAGCATTTTTGCGTTGCAGTGTATTTACCATAGGCTGTAATGTAACATCTTTTTCAGGTGGTTTTTACTATGCACCATCCCAGCATGAGTGGAGGAGAATGGCAAAAACAGGTTAGTACAAATGTATTGTCTTTTAATAGCAAAAAAATGTATTGGTACAAGGGCATGTAGAGTAGCATCAGCAGTCATAATGTGAATCAGCACTGATATATGTTGTAGGTAATCCAAACTAAATAAATAGGTCTCCAACTGAGATTTTCATACTGAGATCAATTTGGCATCCCATACATGTTTTATTGCATTCTGAATTGGCTCATTTTCATTCAGAATGGAACTCAAATTCAGGATGGTAAACACTCTATAAGAGGATTGAATGTTATTACATTTCATGTGTATACAGCAAATTAATTTACTTGGATTGTGACTTAGGCTGCATTATTAAAACTCCTAAAGGTGCAAATAACATGGTAATTGGATGAATGTAAACTGTTTACCTATGCTTGAATTTTCCAAATGCTTAACAAGATCAATTAAAATTTATAAGACCTTGTGCATGTAAATTTCAACCAAGATTGAGCTAAGCTTTATCATAATTAATATTTCTTTAAACAAAAGATTTTAACAATAATTTCTGAAATGTTACAATTTATATGTTGATATAATAATTTACATTAATTCATATCTATGAAGCCCCTAAAGAGACAATGAAAAAATTCTCGTGAGCATGCAAACGTTTTACCAGATTCTTTGTTTTTCTCATGTCCATTTAGGGGCTTCATACATATAAAATTTGTTCCATAAAAATAGGTCGTTGGTACAGCTCTAGTTCCCTGTATCATTTGTATTTTTCAGTCCCTGCATCACGACATACGCTTCGAACTCAAATAACACTGTTCATCTGAAACAAAAAGTGAAACTTGGCTAATTTTGTGTTACTGACATAAAAAATTATATTTAATCTTGTCAGGTGGCTCTAATTTTTAAGACATGCTACAGGAGAAATATTTACAGGCCTCAAAATGGGAATGCTGAGTGTTCAAGTGAACAGGATTTTAAGTAATCTGGCTACATGGATAAATTTTGTTTTAAGTAGAATCATACATAATATATATATATAAACAGCAAATGTGTTATAGTACTACATACAAATATATATATAGTACTTGCATTTTAGTCAAAACAGTGAGTGTGATATTCCTGGATGTCATGGGTGATGCAATCAAAACCTTGCTTCCATCACTCTGGTTATAAAAATATTGCTATAGATCATCAAAAAATACTAATAAATAATTAATCCTATATGGTCAATCTGAAGAAAGAATAAATAAATACATCTGTTTACAATTATTGATTATTGGCTGTATTAGCTGTCCATTTTTCATGCCACGTATCCTACACAGGGTAGCCTGGAACCTATCCTGGGGGGGCTTAGGGTGCAAAGCAGGGAACACTGTGGATTATGTGCCAACCCATGTACACACACACACACACACACACACACACACACAAAAAAAAATTTGGAAATGCTAATCAGCCTATAATACGAAGCAACAGTGCTAATTACTGTGCCACCCTCATACTGTGTTATATGTACAGTGTATACAGGACTTAAGCGAAAAACACAAATATTATGAAAACAAAAGCCAATTAACAGTTTTTTAAATTCAGCACATCAAAATACAAGCATAAATGTGTAAAAACCTTCCCAACATCACCCAGTTTGTGTAGGATGACCAGAAAAGACAGAAGCAACTCAGATGCTGTTTTATAGGTATACAGCGGTTACTCTAAATCGTTTTTTTCTGTTTACACTTTACATGTTAAATGGTAAATAAAACAATTAATGGCATTATTTTTGAAAGCATCTACATTTTACAGCATTTTCTCACAACTGCCTAAGCCTTTTCCACGGTACTGCATATGCACATACAATGTTTAAAGCTAATTAATTGTAATACTATTCCATACAGTGAATATACATGCAATCAAACCAACATTCTGTTGGCTTGTGCAGAATGGCTTTTTCTATGTGGATTTTTATTGCCGTATAATCAACTCTCATTTGAAACCTTCAAAACCTTGGAGGACGAGATGTGGAGCTATTAAGAAACAGCACTGGACAGCCATAAGAGCTGCCATTTATGCATCTTCATCACCGTTCTGGACTAGTGATATTCAGTCTGCCAACCTTGGCTCGTTATACTATTCCAGTGAGTCCCTTCCATTTCCACTTTTATTGCTATATGCCATCAAGGACTCCTGTTGCACCATAAAAGCCATTCTTCCTGACGTAAAACTGTATGTTTGCAATGCATACTTTTTTGGATTGTGTGTATTTTTGTAGCCTTTTCATTGTTCCTCATTAGAATGTTCAGTAATATTAGTATGGCTTTGAGCTCAGGTTTGGTCTTGTATTTGTATTAGTGTTTGAAACTTTTTATGTTCTTCCTATGTGGCTGTTCCTCAAGGTTTGTAGTTTCATCTGATAGTTGAATGCTATCACATGGATTGCGTACAAACGATCTCTTGGTTTATGTGTGTATGATTGCAAAGATGTGTCTTGTGTTAGGCTGACGCCTCATCCATGATTTACTTTGCCTTAGCCGCTGTTGCCTGGATCTCAAGTCTCTTTTCCACCATGAGCTTAATAAGACCTTACATTTTATGAAAGGAATGAAGTAAGAATAGTATGCAGAGAACTGTAGACAATTTGTAAATAAACTTGTAATTCTCACTACCAGATGCAGTCACAGCCTCGAACACTAAATGTACAAAGCACTTTTTGCTGTATACAAACTACATACAGTGTTAAGGAAGGTACAATGTCCTTCAGCCAACATAAAATCTGTATAACAATTCTGAACATTAAAGAGTGGTTTTGCACTATTCACAGATCATGAAACCATACATAACCCTAAATATAAGCAAGTAAAATAATAAGCATTATAACTCCATGACTAGCAAACCAGTATTATAGCTCTTAAACTTTGTCATTATTTACAAAATAAAGCAAATAAATGTTGTGTGCAGAAATTACACAAAATTGTGAGCATTTAAGAAAAAGGAATCCTACTCTTTATAATAGGTCAAAGGCTGATGTATTAAAACTCCCTGGCTTCCTTGTTTTTGTGCCTGCTTCAAAGCAATACAAAGCTTAATTAAAGGCCTGCATATATTCAACAATTAATTCTTTGTCATCTCCCCATGGTGTTTGTGATCCAGAACACAGATGGCCTTTCTACTGATTAACACTCACAAATGAAACCTCTCACTATTCATTTGTTGGTAGAACAGAAGCCTTGATATTCTTGGGATTCTGTTGGCTTTGCTAAGTACTTGATCACATAAAGAGGCGAGCCGTCTACTGAGATAAAAGGCTATAAAAAGCCTTTGAAACACATTGACCAAAAATGAACACATGCAAGCCTTTGAATGAAAATATATAAATTAATGATCTTGCAGATTGCATCTAATAGGCAGAGTGAGAAAGAATTGAACAAGTAATATGACATATTGAATGGATGTACCATTTATTTGGACTTGTGTATGTAGATTAACATGTGCAGTATAATGCAGTCACACAAAGGAGACAAAATACCTGTTACAGAACTATGTAGAATTTGATTCCCTGAACGCTCCCTGAACACAAAAATTTCAACTAGTGTGTCACAATTTTTCAGAAATAAAATGCTACTGCATAAGAAATAAAATACTAACTATATTCTGCTCTCTGAAAAATGCTAATAATATACTGCAAATGAACAGAAATGCATATATGCAATAATTGCTGCCTTTCAAAATAATGACATGAAAAGCATTGCGTTAAATATGTTAACAACTGCATATTTATACAACGTAATTTACCCAGGTTACGTGTACCGTTTTTTTTTTTTTTTTGTAGTTTAACATAATTCCAAAGGGGAGAAAAAAGTTCTTTATTGGGAAAAAAAACATGTTTAATTAATCATCTTGTGGGGCTGGTATAAAGAAAACTTTCCCTCAGTTCAAAGCTGAGAGAGAAAATAGCAAGTGGCTGCTCCAGATACCCACGTTCCTCCCACTTGTCTCTGCTGCTTTCTGCTTGGCCCTTAGACTCCTTTTGGGCTTCCTCAGTGCCTTGGGGAACTATGATCTGTTACACTTACAATGTGCTTCTGAGAATCTGGATGTGAGAGTCGCGGAAAAATCTGAAAATGTCAAGGAATTTTACATGACATTTTGCGGGCATGGAAAGGTAATGGAATATAATAAAAATGTTACATTTTCATATGTGTCCTGAAAGCTAAAACATGTATATGTTATATATGAGTTAAAGCAGATAACTGAAGTTCATACCGATTAATGAGTTGCAAGGCTCATATTAAGTAGCAAAAAATGCACTTTAAAATATCAGATATGTCATATTTTTTAAAGTAAAAACACATAAACTCCACAACTGCTAAATTTTAAAATCAGTTTAAAATACTGTTTTCTTTTGTGTTTGTAAGAAACCAGTCACATTTCTGTTCCAATTTGTGACTATCTATGAGAGTGACCTTAATGTGTCAGAGCTGATGAAAGAAAAATTATTCATTTGTATTTGTTTTCTTTCATCTTTTATTTCCTTTATCTTGAAAGTAAACTTGCTGTAAACAGAACTGACTTGACATACATATATGAAAAATATTTCCTAAAGACCTCAGTTGTCGATGAACCCTTTGCTTACTATAAAAATATGAGGCCAGTCATAATGTTGGATTGACTGATAAAAACTTTGTTTTAGACTTTGTTTTAGTCTTATATTAGGTTAAATAGAAAATGCAAGGAAGCCAATGTTTTTGAAATATCACAGACTATGCCTGGTATAAATCAGTTTTAAGGACGGGTACATCTAGAACATCTGAAATAAATTTGCAGCACCCTTGATTGAAATTGCGATTCATTTCCAGTCCCTGTTGGACACAAGTATTGCATTATTTACTCTCTCAGTTCTGGTAAGACAGGTTAGTCAGATGATTTTTTTCCCCCAGCTCTTAAATAAGAAATAAAACAACAGCAAAAGCAAAAACAACTCAGTGGACAGTGATGTTCTGTCACACCTTCAGGTTTCATTCTGTCTATCAGAATTTTGTGTGTGGAGTTTCCGTCTCCAGGCTGTGGATGTCGGGGCTTGCTATACGTGCTCTGGTTTTTTCCTAAAGTCTAACGGCATGGAGGTCAGGTGGAATGGGAAGTCTAAATTGTCCTTTGTATATGCACCCTGATTTGCACCTCATTGTTGGTCATGCCCCCTACTACCCTGTTCAGGATAGGTGGCTGGAAAAATAAGTAAAAATTATGATGTTTTGAATGGAGATGCCTACAGCTATTGAACTTCCCAGTTCTGTTCTGGACAACCGACTGTTGTTTCAATGGGTTTTACTAAATATAATGTGCTTATCATCTACAGGGTCCACAGGGAGCATACGGGTGTTACCTCAGTAAGTCTGCTGCTACCCATTAATAAACTGAAAAGCAGTTGAGAACATGGAAACATCTGATATTCACCAATTCTTCATAAATGAATGTTAATTATAATCTTTATCATATGGATATAAAACTGCAGTGATTATTCTCAGAAAAATGTCCTAGACATTCAAAGGTGCATTTATTCTTTCATCACAAGTACTAAACAGAAAATATTCCATGTCTAGTTGATAACGCTGCTTCAAGGCAGTATAAGTGAAATATATAGAATATTAGAACACACACACACACACACACACACACACTCTACTGACATACACTGAAACTGGGGAGGCATCTTACTCAGTTGAATTGAATTTATTTTTATTTAGTGTCTTGTGCCCCAAGTTGCTTTACAGGAGGTGGCACAGTGGTGTGGTGGTTAGCACTGTTGCCTTGCACTTACAGGCCTAGGGTTTAATACCTGCCTTGTACTTGGTGAGTTTTCTCTGGGTTCTTTGGTTTTCTCCTACAGTCCAAAGACCCCAAATTGTGTGTGTGCCTTGTGGTGGGTTGGCACCCTGCTCTGGGTGACCCCTGTGCTGTATTTGTTTTGGGATGGGCTCAACGCTTCCCCTTGACCCTTAATGGGATGAAGCGGTTTAAAAGATGACTGACTGCTTTACAGAAATGAGTAACAGTTGTTACAAGGCATTAACAATGGATGCAATAATTAAGTTAAATCCAGGTGATAGCAGATGACAGAGGTATCTCAAATCCTTGAATGATGTGGAGAAAAAAACACTTGGGCGTCCAAAGTCGACTGGCTGCCCGAGCTCTTTGGCATGCTAACATTATGGAGTACCAGGTTCAATTCAGGACTATCTATATAAATGGGTTTAAACACTAGATTTAAACCTACAACCCTTAGTGTGTGGCAGTATCTCCACCCATCAAACAACCCCCTCAGGCACGCTAACATTCCAGAATACCATGTTCATTTAAGGACTATCAATGTAAATGGCAATATGAAGCTGGTCCACCTTCTAGATGTAGCAGTAAGTCTCTGTAAGTGTGCAGGGTCCCTTGGGCGAAGGCCTTTTCCAGGCAGGTACAATGGGTGTCACCAAGTTTAACAAGAGATCCGCTCAAATGGTATTTAGCACTGTTGTCTTGTATCTTGGAGGTTGGGGATTTGAATCCCAGCTAGTGCTTGTCAGAAGCCTGGATAAAATGGGAAGGTTACATCAGAAAGGGCATCCAACTTAAAAAGCTGTGCTCACTTGATGTGTGGATTGTTAATCAGCAGTTATTAGACAGATCTAACCCTGAGCAATTGTGTTTAGTAATAGCACTAGTGAATACGCCAGCGTCTAGAAAAAAATTACATTCCAACATTTTGTTTCTGTATGCATGCACATAGGAATGAAGCTCCTCTTTAATACCTTGGATTGTTGGAACTTAATATCACTAGATCCAGTGTGAACAACAAAGGTGGAGGCTTTCTGGACATAGGGTTGGATCCAATTTTGCGTCTTTGACAGAAATTCTTGCCTCAGCAAGGAATTTCACCACTGCTTTGTGATGGCTAGGGATTCTGACTTTCCTAGCAATTGTATTGTTAACAACAAGAAACCTTCTCGGAGTCGAGAACAGAGAACCTATTACCAAAATGAGTTGGCGCCTGGTGTGCAGAGGTTTTGTTCTTTGTTCTCTCAAACCCCCTTCTGATCATCACCCACGATTCATGACATGGAGCAACTGGTGTTACCACACTGGAGATAATGAGGTCAAGAGGCTGTACCACCAATCCTAAACTGGCAAAGCTCTGATTGAGCTCAATTTAAAAGTCACTTAGACTGGTTAATCGCCAGCAACTTTTCTGTGCCCCTCCAAAACATGAATATTAGGTTAAAGGTACTATCATTTTTGTCAAGGCTAAAATAAAAACTTTCTACAAGTAAAATGGGTGTGTTGGGAGGACAGTCTTATACACTTTGCTGAATGAAAGGCCCAGATATGGGTCAGGTGGGAGACAATGAGAAGAGGTATCTCATGTGTCTTTTGTTTTCATTGCCTATATGCTTGAATTTTCTGCTGTGATAAATGAAATTGTAACAGATATTGTTTCCCCAAGACTGTTTTATCTGAGACGTTAGCGACCCAATGCATTCATCTCAATAACATAGCTGATATTAAAAGATACTAACAGTAAAAGCTTTTTACATTTCTGGGTACAAAGATATGTGCATAGAATTTTGATTGAATGTATGATATGTCATTCAAAATTCAATAATTTGCATTCGGATAATCTGACGTTTGAAATTTCTGTTTGTTTAAGTATATGAAATGAATATATGAGTATATGAATCTGAAATGAAAACAAACTGGGTATTGTTCACAGTTTGTTTGACATATAAAATGAAAACATTATGGGGAAAAAATGTTGAAATAGCTGTTAAGTCACTTATTTATTCTTTATTATTAAAAATTGCATATTACTTAGAATTGTTTTTGTGAACTGGTCTAGGGTCAGGCTGTATGAAAAGGACAGTTTATAAACTGACAGTACAGTTTTATTGTACATAGTGGTAAATGCTGGAACAACAGACAGTGCAACAAAAAATATTGTGGGCATAATAATATGAAAACAATAGTTAACTTTGATATTCTTCATGCCACAAGATAACACAATGACAGTATTGTGACAAAAGTTGCAAGAATTAAATGCCGCAATATGTATCTGTAAATCAACACACTTGAATTATCAGAATACATAGCAGTAATGATTCACAGCAGAACAGACAAATTAGTCATTAGCACATCTGGGTGCGGTACAGGGGCAAAAACCTAAGACAATTCCAAGGACCCATGAGCATCAGGAGCCTTCAAAAATTTGAAAATATGATAAAATCTTAACATCTAACATAATATCCTTCATGGGGCCCAAAATCTTTACTGGCACCCCTGTTGCATTCAAAACCATTATCGTAAAACTAAACAAAATCTACATGAAGTATGATGTTAACTGACTTTTGGAAGACTATTATTTTACAACAAAGATTTGTAACAAAAACAGTAAACGTGTTGGATTTCAGTGCACCGAATGTTTGTATTTTAATACACATTAACACAGTCATAGCCATGAATTCTTATTTTTTGGAGACTTCCCGGCACTGGATGAAGCAGTTGAATCACTTGGCAGAGAATGTGCTCTTTGCCAGAATAAAGGATCCTTCCAGATTCTGCTGAAGCTGCATGAGCTCTGGTGCCGCATCATTTCTATGAATCACCTAATTATTTACAAAATTGTAAAAGTCAAATCTGCACTGCCAACTGTTCCAGAGACTGCCAGGATGAGCAGATTTACAAAATTAGCAGTAAAACTGTAAACAAAACAGCACTATTAAGAGGGCCGCCAGTCTGTCCTCACATGTGGTCCCTGCTGGCCTCAGCTGAAGAAGGGGGTGGGGGTGCACTGCAAATAAACAAAGTCACAGTGGCTAATAAACTCCCACCCTAATTACTGGCTGCAGCTGCATCAAATGAGATGCAGGGAACCATTAATTATCTAATGAAGCCAGCAATGCAGCAGTCAAGGTGGAGCTGATTAAATATTAAAGAGGAGCATATGGGGAGAGCGAGAGAGAGAAGGAGGAGGAGAAGAAGAAGAAGAAGAAGAAGAAGAAGAAGAAGGAGGAGGAGGAGGAGGAGGGAGGGAGGAAGGAAGGAAGGAAGGAAGGGAGGAAGGAAGGAAGGAAGGAAGAGTAAGACATGGGAGAGGCTGCACAACAGAGAGATGAAAGAACAGCACATCACTGGCAAGTGATGCCCGTGACAAGCGGGTCTTCGCCCCAAGCCGCAAAGAAGGCAATTAGAGAGGGCAGAGGAGAATGAAACGATGCAGGAGAGCAGAGGTGACACAATGAAGGCTGACTTCTGAGGCTGTGCAGTAATGAAAGGTGGGGTGCTGCTGGGAGACACTAAGCCCCAGCTGAGGGGAACTTATAGCTGGAGGGGGGATTTCAGTGTTAAGCTCAGCCAGCCCTGTCCTGCGGCCCACCTGTCACTGTTTCCTTAACTGTGACATTCTTACATTTCAAATCAATGCGTTGTGAAGGTGTGCAATCTTCTTAAATAAAAAAGGGAAAAAATGGCTGTTCAAAATACTTGTTGATGAATTTATGCATGGGAACAGCAAACGTTGATGTGTTGCATTTTTGAATGTCAAATATCTGAATTTCTAAAGTTGCTTTTGTTGTGAACATTTCAGTGCGAATACAGAATGGCTCCTGAAGTGAATGCCCTAAGAATTTTGCTCTATGTGAACGTTGTATATGCATACAGTTTAGAGATGAAGTATCTTATCTTGGAGGCAACTGAATTTTTAACTACAGAAATCCAACAGGGAAAGCACCAGTTTGTATGAAGGTATGGTCACATATTCCATATAAAATGTATGAATCTGTCATGGCTTCTTACAACGACCACATAGCATTTAACCATGAAATAAGGCACCTTAACTAAAATGTGTTTTAAAATTGTATTTAATAATATAGTTAACTTAAGTTCGCAAAACTTTCTCTGTTGTACATTAGTTGCATGACCAAGACATTCCATAGTATGAAATTATCTGGAGGTGTGATTACTAATTTAATTATGCAATATCAGTGTGGGATTATGGTAGGCTGTGGTGGGTTGGCGCCC
>JABJVR010003553.1:0-53008 GCA_025773905.1 Chitala chitala
GTGCTCTGGGATGGGCTCCAGGTTTCCCCGCGACCCTCACCAGGAATAAGCGGTTAGGATAATGGATGGATGGATGGTTTCAGGAGCCCTGGAGCCTATCCCAGGGACACCATGGAGGTGGGGGGGCCAACCCACTGCAGGACATGATGATACAGCTAAGCACATGCTGCAGGTAAAGTGTAAACATCAGCCAGCCTGCAACACATTTATTTGTACTAGAAGAGGAAACTGGAGCAAACAGGACAGAGGCTGGATCTGAACAACCCCCCCCCCCCAACCCCAGAGTTGCAAAACTACAGTGCTAGCCACTGTGACCACCACAGTGCTTATGAAATATCAATATATAATGACACTGTTTTAAATATATACACACACATTTATATGACTTTACATTTACTCACCACTTTACATACATGTTAAAGTGATATTGGTTCCCTGCCTTTAACCCACCCCCCCCAGGGGGACACCATATGCAGCACCAGGGGAGCTAGCATTTGAGCTTTTTGTCCACACATAGCAGCTGGGCTGGAATTCAAACCAGGACACTTCCACATGCAAGTCTGATGTTCTCCCATTGAGCCACCAGGCTGCTCTTCAACCACAAATCATCTACTTATCTAATTATTGTATGAGGTAATTGTGTTTCTATACTGCTTACAGTGTAATATTAAACACATGCAGTACAGTACTGCATGTTCTGTACCCTTCCTTATATTGTTTACACAGAAACAAACATAATGAATTTATGAAATTTCAAATTTATATTAAAACAGTAAGGGGAGGGAGGAACTGAAATTACAAACAAGAGAAGTTTCTTCACTGAACAGTTACTGTACTCACAACTAAAACAAGAAAACAAGAGAACTAATTGTGATGTTTAGTGGGTGGAACTTTTTTTTGCTATTGTTTACATGCAGACAGTATACAAAGCAGACACAAGACAGGAAGTCAACCAAAGTCAACCAAAAACAAACCTCATGTACATTATTTCAATTTGCACAGTTTTCAGATTTGAAATTGATTCTGAAGAGGATGCCTGCTTGCACAGACATAGACTTGGATATGGATGGTGGAGACATGTCCCTACCAATATCATGACAATTGTCTGTTTGTGTTTGAGGGTTGGGAGGGTAGGTTTGGTCTCAATATTGAAACCAAGCATATACACTTGCCCTGTCATGCCCTGCTCCCTCTATCCACCAGATGTCTCCCTTCCTCCTGTCCTGTCCTGCTCATTAGATCCTCATTATTAGTCTCCAGCCCTGCGTTATTAGTGTTCCTTTATATACTCCCCTCTTGTTTCAATTCCTTGCCTGTTGTTGAGTAAGTGTTTGTATGTAGAGTTTGAGACCCATTGTGTTTGTAAGACTTTGTAAGCTTTGTTACTTTTGCTGTAGTTCTTTGACCCTGTACCTTGTTTATTATCAGCTTTCTTAGTTTTGTTATTAAATCCTATGTACTACCTTGTTTAGATCCATTAAATCTTTGCACAATAGCTTCAACCCTCACCTCCTGCAGTTCGTTATATGCCCACAAGTGCTTTGGTTGAAAACAGTTACAAAAAAAATCTGTAAAATTAAATTATAGTATCAAAACTGAAACATTGCTGCAAGAAAAGATACACAAAAAAACCCATAAACCGGGCAGTGCTTTTGTATCTGAGGGTTTTCTAAGATGTCTCCTTTGAGCACATGCCAGTTAAGTGATCAACAAAGCTTCCCAATTAATTTGCATTATATGAAGAGCACACCGTACACAGAGCAATAAACATTATATATGTCTTTACAGAACACCATTTTCAATTATTATATCATTTCAGTATTTTAATGAGTTTCCGAAAATCTTTGAATTACGACAGTAAGCAAAATAGTTAAACAACCTGGTATATGCTGTTACTTTCAACTTGTTTAGGAACTTAGTCTGTTGAAGATGCGTGAATTGTTTATTTTGGTGTTTCTTATGACTAAACATTTCCACAGTTCTGAGGAGTATTAAAATGACTCAGAGGCAGACAGAAAGAGACAGAGACTGTGAGATACTGTTCCCAGCTCCCTCTTGACTTCATATTGTTTTTATCAGTTGTTAAGATAATGTTAGATCTCTTGTGTTTGCCAGTTACATTTCTTCTTATGAATTTCTTTAAAACCTTATAAGGCAGGCACAGTGTACCAAACATCTCTCCTCCTGTCTCCTCTAAGGTTTTTTGTTTTGTCTCCTACAGTCACTTTTATCATTTTCCCCTAAACATCGAAAAAACTCCATAATATTGCTACATGTTACATGTGACCATAACACTGTTTCCAACTCTCACTCATACACCAGACAATACATAACGCATGGAGAAACAGCCCCTTAATTTCACAAATATCCAGTATCCAGTAAATATCCAGCAGTCACAGGTGATTATCAGAACATTAAAACAACTAACCAACTGATAAAATTAAAACTGTTTATCTAACTTCAGCACTAAAACATTTTGAAAATCCTTAACAAAATAAATGACAGCGTTTGTTGTTTTCGATAGTCATTAAACCATGTTGTCATTTTAACTGCCTCAGATATGTAAACTTGGTGCTGGAGGTTTAGTTCACTCTTTGGGATGGTGACAATGAAAGGTGCAATAAAATAAATGCCAGCGTTAAATGATTTGTATCACTGCTTGATCTGTGAGGAACACCATAGATGCAGTTGGAAGGGAATACAGAAAGCTCTTTTCTGCTCCTGTTTGCCTCATGGGACGGATACTGGAAGGCGGGTGGGGGAAATATAGGTCAGCGGTTTCTGGCCAGAGCTCTGCACGTTTAACTTAGCACAAATTTTTCAAATGCAAATCTAAAGTCCAAAATACAGACACTGTGGTCCTGGATGAAGTCTGAAAGAACCCAATTCAGGTAGAGCCAGATACCAAAAAGCCTGAAGCAAAAAAACTGTATTATTCTGCCCCATAAGCCAGCAAGTCATGAGGTGTCGCTTTATCACCCTGAGATGAGTCTTTTTCCTGTCCCTCTTTCCTGTTATTACAGCATGGTTTACATGCATTAATTAGCATTGGTACTCTTAAAGTGGCCTACTTTAATGAAATGTGATGAATCCTTAAGAAAGACATTTTGCACATGTATAATCTGTTTTACGAACTGCTTTTAAACAGCATTTTGTACAGTGTGGCTACCTTTTCATGCTCATTATGGTATTTAGCTACATGCCAGTGTTAGCTTTACTACTAGATGCTCTTTACTCACAGATTAAATTAAATGACATATCAATTCTAAAAATTAGATAAGATATTAAAAGATAAATGTGTGCATAATATGGAAGCCTTGACCTTAAAGGTATCCCTAAAGATTGTTGTAGGACTGCCACAATTATGACCACCTTTGTAAAGTTCACTTATGTTTATTCATTTAGCAAACGCTTTTATCCAAAGCAATTTACGAAATTTCACATACATGTTACAATGAGCCGAGCTAGAACAGAGTGTCTTGCTCAAGGACACATCTTATGGCTATGGGCTGGGATTCAAACCAGGAGACTTCTGCATCCCACCCTGATGAGCCATCTGGTGTGAATGATCTTTCTACCTCGCTGACCACAGTGACATGACAAGAACTTCCTCAAGGAAAGGAAAGGGAATCATGTTTATGACCAAGTATGTTTGTCACATACAAGGAATTTGTCCTCTGCATTTAACCCATCCCCAAATCTTTCAGGGTTTGGAGACCAGTCTCTAAATAGCTTTAACTTTATAGTTGTTAAACAGTTAAATGGTTGATGCATCCAGGCACCCAAAGGCACCAGGATGTCCAACATGCCAGCTGAGTAAGAGATAGGTGGCATGAACAAGAAACATTTCACTGGGAAAATGCCTGATTTCTTGCTTACGCAGTGAAACATTGGGGTTGCCCCACACCTTCATTGTTGGTAGGGCTGACATTAGAAAATACTTCAACTGCTGGGACACTTTTGGGGAGCTGGTGAAACTTCACCCCGCCCCTATGCTGTGGTCACTAAAAACGGGCCAAGGTGATGTGAGAAGATGACATAGTAGAACACTGAGACATTGTCTCACTGCTAAACAAAGTAGGGACTGTGACACAGGGTAGCTGTCCACTTGGAGTGCAGGAGAGGATAGGAGTTGGACTTGGTTGATCAAGCAAGACACTTGCTCCCCTCCCTCCACCCCTCCCCAGTTGCTGGACACATTGCAATCCAGGAAAGTTCAAACTTTCCAGGCCCCTTTTCAATGTTTGAAGCAAGCAAAAAACAGGAAGTACCACTCTGTTCACAAGGCCTTCCCTGTCTACAGCCTGTCCTGGATAACCAAGAAATCCAGGCAGTCTGAACTACAACATACAGTATACACAGGCAGATATAAAAGTTCATATCTACTGTAAAGTGTATTACCCCATCGTATGGGGTCGTGAGGTTCAAGCCTTGTTCAGAGAAGTTGTTGGGCTCAAAACAATGTTTCTCACCTCTCCCTGATTACATTATATAAATCAAAGAGAATAATTGATTCATCAAGACTAGTCAATGGTTTAGCTCATTTCAAATGTATGTTATACAAGAAAGCAATTTGCCTTAAAGGTCCTAGATTCCAAAGCTCACCAACTAGTTCATTTAATAATTAACTACCAGCATTTAGCAGTTCAGTCCAACTCACCCGAAGAGGAGTTGATGATACCTGTGTGTTTGGTGCCATACAAGCCATACAGTTTGAGCACATACCAAATGCAACCACATACTGACAACATTTTCAGTTCAACTCATACAAATTGAAGAAGAGGCTATAGATGTAACTTAACTGGGGAAACGAAGTTTGTTCATACCAGAGGATCTTGATTGCCAAAAATTCAGTATCATCAGTTGTTGTCTCAGGAGCATCTGGCATCATTGCACTTTGTCAGGAAAGAGCTGTGCAGAATGGCACAAGTTCCAAAGCATTCATGGATGGTTCAGTCAGTAAAAACCCAGGGAACCCCTCTTGTACTCAGCCATCTGCATGTAAACCTGGTTTTCTGCCTATAACAACCATCTTTCCACATCAGTTGAGCCTCAAGGAACTTGATGAGTACCAGGACTTGGCTATTCTTAGGAAAGGAATGACTCCTACTCAGAACTCTGTGTGTGGCAGATCAAACAAACACCTGATATTCTGGAGAAGAAATGGAGAACCAGGAGGTTTATTAAAAATTAAACGGTGAACCTATTTTGCCATTAGGTTTCACATTAAGACTTCAAGAATAAGCTATAAGTATGCTTGTCTTGGGGCTTATATAGTGGTGTTGGCAGGAATCGCACCCAGGCACGCCTCCTTCATTATGTGGACTCTGCCAAAGATCATGGAAGCCTTCCCAGTTGGACAGATGAGTGTTTGAAACTTATTGAAGGGCACCATAACAGTTTACTAATATTTGAATGAAAATAAACATGCACATGCCAAATTTTGTTAAAAGGAACATACATTAGAAATGTCCTGAGACAAAGTAAATGTATTCTATATTCTAATAACATACTGTATATACAATTAAAATAGCTAGTGTGAGATTTATACATTGCAACAATGACACAGAACAGACATTCTCATCCCACTGAGCCTGCACCTTTGCATGCAATTGTAGTCATGCAATAATGGAGCATGCTGCATAAAAAACTAAGTGGTAGCACATTTCAGTTAGAAGATTAAAAATAAGAGACTAAAAGAACACATGGACCTCTACTGTGTCATGGCTATTCATGGGCTTTGGACCTCCAGGTTATTAATATATTTTTTTATATTATAGTTTATGTAAATGTATTAAAATTATTGATTCATTACTGAATATAAACACAAACAACTACAATAATATGCACCATTGCACAAACAACAATACTGTTGCAGTTAAAGCCAAAATTAAAGCTTATGCTGATTGATCCCTGTCTGCATGCTAACGAGGAAAAACGCATTTGCAGCTATACTGACACAATGCTTGTAAATGCAGAGGCCTAATAGAAAATATTTTGTCCTCTATAATGATTTTTTTTCATTGATCATTTCTCCTATTTATGTTTCTTAAATGATGGCTATTTCACTTTATTTTTCAGATACCATACCTGGTCCTCTGATCAGTGTGAAACCACAGGGTCTGGATAAGCAGTTCACTCACTCTCTAGACCACCTTATCCAAGTCAGTCACAGGGCACATGCATAAACACACACTAACGCAAATGCCACTCGACCAAACTTAACTGTCTTTGGACTGTGATATGAACGTTGGAGGACCTGGAGAAAACCCACCAAGCACAGTGGGAACGTGCAAACTCCACGCACACAGACCTGAGGCAGGAATTCAGCCCACCATGCTGCCCCAGTTCAATACTTAAATATAATTCAAAAATATTCTGTTGTCTGACTTTGCAGCTTGTTATGTTTCCTTTCTAATCTTGTTCCAGTATCTAACAGTTCAATATGTTGATATAATAAACCTTAAACTAATAACTTTTAAGCCAGCCAGTTTGCTGTTTGTGTAATATTTAGTAACGATGTCAAGTTTGGCTGGTAATAAATATACAGGCGTCATTTACTGGAGAACTGAATGTACTTTATGTTCAGTAAATTATCCTCCAAAGCAATTTAAAAACTCAAAATCTTTTTAGCTTTGGTTTAAATATCAAGCGTAAACCTGACTTATGCATTTACAGTGGGGATCACGATAAAGTCGGGCCTGAACAGCATCTCAAGAAATTTTAGGTATCATAAAGTCATGCTAATGTCATAACGCTGCTACCATGCTAACGTTTTTGTTGCATTGTCATTTGCAAATTTCCAAGCTTTATCTACTGAAACAGGTTTATAAAAATATGTGCTGGTATATCTAATTAAAGATATGTATTATAAACCATTTTTCTGTTGTGTTAAATATTTAACAGCATATAGGTATTAGTTGATTTACTGGTAAATTAGCATTAAAGTTAAAAGGATCTGTTTCAACACTTACTACAATTCAACATGGGAGTTGCACGCTGAGGACGGGCTGCTCTCCTAAACATTTATGCTGGTTACCTCTGATGAGAACTCATGGTTACTGAAGTGCTGTCCTTTTTCATCTTTTTCACATAATTTAACAAGTTATAAATATACACTATAACTGTACTGTGCATAGTTTATACTGTATGCTCACCCAGATAAGTTTTCAAATGTCAAAATCAAACTTCTATTTGTGCAAATTATTTTATTGAGATCCCCAGTGTACATAAAAAATGAAAATGTAAATGCTGAACACTACTCTATGTGAAAACACATTTCTTGCATTGCTGTGAACTAATATCCAAAGCTAGAGAAAAATCTCCATTGTGGTGTATGCATTGCGAATTTCCTTAGGCTCATTTACTTGATCTTCTTACTCGCTTTGTATAATTAAAAATCTGTCATTCCCTTCTGACTTCTCTAACATGGATCTGTTACAGCCAGTGTACAGACTGAGTTGTCTCTCAAGTGGAAGGTGCCTTTGAACAATGACATGCGATAAAATATCTGATAACATACCACCCATTGGTTCGTTACATGATCTACTTGTTTTCCCCTCATACACTGCATAGACAGATGTAGTTTGGCTGCCATACTGTAATGCTGCATCTAGAAATATATAAAATAAATAAAACATCTGTATTAAATTAACACTGATCTGTGACTAAATGTGATGCTTGAAATCGAAGAAGTAATAAAATGCATTTCTGCATATTTTGTAAGCATTTCAGCTGTGTGGTATTTATTAAAATGTGGCCTTTTTCACTGTCAATGTGTTCATACACATGTGGGTCCCCTTAATCACAACAGACTAGCCCTCAAATTAGTAGCCACAATGCAGACATGTGTGCTATTTTGCCAACCCAGCAGTCTGTGGGATTTCCACTGGCCTCCCCTAGGAGCATGTGGGGGGGTGCTCCTTTCGGGAAGGAATTTCAGAGTCGGGGTTTAGCATGCATCAGATGGCAGGGAGCCACTGCGAAGTCTGTCCGGCCCGAAATTCTCAGACGGCTAATTAAAGTGGACCACAGACTGAAAATGGTCCAGTTTATTTCACAGAGGCATAATTGTGCCTGAGCTCCCCTGGCATCTAACCCTGCAGGTCCTGCTTCTCACAGGAAGGTGGCTCTCAATTTGTGAATGTTGTATAGTCTGTACAGTATTTTGTTTTAAATATCTACAGTATTTAATATTTTACTCCATGAGTATTGCCTACACAGTGTGTATGGTGGCAATGTATCCTGTTTTTACAGTTTGACTTAATCTATCCTTCTTTCCTGATAAAAGTTATGTCGCATTCTTATAATGCTTCATTGCTAAGCCTCACTCTAAAGTAGTAAATTGTTACCAGTATGTGCATTGGAAAAGGCAGTGTGGTAAGGCCTTTGGGCAAGTGCCATTGAAGTGTCCGAAAAACTGAACAAATTAAGAGCTTTACACATTGTTCAAACAGATGCTCAAACACTGTGATGAAACTTGTTACCTCCAATACTTCTGACTAGATCACATTTCCGGGGCGGCACACATTTTAAAATGGTTCTTTGTCCACATTGCAAGCTACATACAAGCAAACATGAGTAAATTGTTGTGATATTTTTCCTAAATAATGTACATCTCTCCTGCAACCCTGAATTGGATAGGGTGGTTAAGCGGATGGATGGATGTACATCTCACACAGCGTTTGACTATATGTTCAACCCAGATAAGTAAATAAACTGAAGTATGTGGGATTTTCTTTGCATACATTCAAATGTAATCATGTACAATAAATGCACACTTTTAGTTTGGATGCAGTCCTCTGAAGAAATAATATTCTTTCAAGCTTCAGAAACCCATTCATGTGAGCTTTGGAAACTAAAAACAAATTGACGGCTAATTTGGAAACAAATCAGTGCAGATCTATGTGAAAAAACAGAACTTAAAGAACGTCTTAGTTATTTAGAGAATCATGAACATTTTCATAAGCAAAGATTGGTTTACATTGCAGTACATTGTGTGGTTCCTCATACAAGCAAGCATATGTTGGGAGCCCTCACATACTGGCAGTCATTGAGGGCGCATGACCCTCATCAGTGCCTCCCCCAGCAAAGCAGACCCCCATAGAGAGACGAGGCTGCACAGTCAGGTGCTTTGCTGGTTAAATATGCTTATACTCAGCTGTCAGGGGATCTGATGACCATTTACAGTGATACTAGGATACACCATAGTCTGCAATAACTTTGCAGTGTGATGTGCTGTTCAGCCACGCCCCCTCATTTCCTGTTTGTCTTTTCACTTATGCGTGTTTCCTGTCTGATCCTTTATTAGGTTTGCCCTTTCACTGGTGTGTTCCTAAGGTGTTGAGGTCACTTTGTTTGTACCTGCCTAGTCCTGGTGTTTATAGGTTGTTTCTTTCTTCAGGCTCCTTCTTGATTTTTACCGTGCCCTCTTTTTCTTTTCCCCAGTATATTTCCACAGTCTTTTTTGCTTATGCCTTACTTTTTAAAATATTTGTATAGTTCCCTTGTTTGTATTTATTTATTTATTTATTTATTTATTTTTAAGTTGTAATAAACTCTCTGCAATTAGACCTTCTTAGTCTTGGTTTCCCCTGTTCATCACAACACAGAGGTTCCAGACAAGAATGACACCTCGTGTCTAAATGCATTGCCATTACTGTATACTGCATAAATGTTAGTAATTACATAAAAATGTGAAATTCATGCTGTATGAATGGGTTACACAAAAATTTAATGAAATCACTGTAGCCATTTTAGCACAAAATTAACAGACTGGAGAACATCAGTTTATAAGGCAGTATTTTCCCACCACATTACATATTGTAACAGACCAAGAGAGCAGGTAGGTTTTGAACCCAGGTCGCCTACCTACAATACAGGAGGATTAGCCCGCTGAGCCCAAGACTCAAATCGTTAGTTCTGTGAGCTAATCAGTCTCTTGTCGTTGGCCTCTGGGGGCGACATCACCATCCCTGCAGCCGGTCTACCGCCACCCGAGGCGGTTGCAACAATACTAATTTGCAGCATGTTCCAGACACCTGTTTCATAAAAATGTATCTGCTCTTTGATCAATTACAAGTAGCCAATCAGTTTATCAGTGACAACTCCATATCTCCACAGACTACAGCACGATAAGAAAACTGTTCATGTCCGAGCATTATGAAACTTGACATAAAGGCCTTTTTGTATTAATAAAGATAGTGGAATTCAGAGGATATTGCAACGTCAGATTAAACATTACGCCCCGCTTATTTTATTGCTAAGGAAACACAAAATAATTTTTTAAACTAAGTTCTTTTTCACAAGTAGTTGCCTATCGTACAGAAAACTGCGCAAATATTCTTTGTGGAGCGCAAGAAATTTCGACCTGACAGCCTTTAGAAGAAATTGCTAGAAGCAGCATAAACTGAAAACATTATTTGCCTGATTTAACATCTTTCATTTGTAATAATTCTTTTATTTATTCCTTTCTTAAATGACGGCTATTATTTGGGGGTGTGAAATACCAAAACCTCTAGAGGGAGCCAACCCAACTCTAAATTATAAGATTCCTCAAAATATTTAATAATTTAACTGTATTTGGGGGGGCTGCCATGGTAAAATTTGTTAAATATAAACTATATATACCTCATAACTGCAGTTAACAAGCATGCATCTTGTTTTGTTTTAAAAGCGAATAATGTTATGTTAACAATTGTAATAATATTTATTGCAGAGACCAAAAAGCAGGGTTTCCTTAAGTAATTTACCGCTTAAACAACAGAAGATTAACTAACGCTGTCGACAGTTTTGCTGTCTGTGGATGTTTTAATACTGAATATTACCAAAGATTGCAGCTGCTCTGCACCGCCCTCCTCGCGCAGGTGCTTTGCGATCTGATTGGCTAAACCGATCCGTCCGTCTCTAAAAAAGCCGGCTGGAAGAAGGAGATAGTGCGCTTCGGTGGGAAAGAGAGGGATCATTCTCACTAATGCACTTGGGACAGCCAGGAGCCGAGATACAAATGACACTTATCAACAGTCATTACCAGATGAAGGATTAACAAAAGCTGTCTACAAAAACCCGGAGCTATGCAAAAGAAGTATATAAAACTGAATAGTGGATACAATGTTTAATACGAAATGGTTAAAAACACGGTCTTGTGGAGCGGAATAAGAGAGTAGCATCATTAGCGGTCAAAACTAATGATATATATTTTTTTTTCTGGAACTGAAAGTGTGTGAGAGAACATGATCTGGAAATTGTGCAATTTTCTATCGGACCGCTTACAATAAAAAGGACCCTCAATAATGAGGGAAATTCAGGGCAATGAAACGAGTTGCTCTAGTGATGCCAGATTGGGGGTCATTTTAAATGCTCTGAATGACTACCTGAGACGCAGTTACTCCTGATGTTCCATTTTGCATTGCCAAGGTTGCGTTTAGATAGGTGTTCTCACATTACTGTGTAAAGGTTACTCCTCTGCCGCTGACCATTGAACCACGAACTGAATTTGCAACAGACATGTCTGTCTTGCAACTTTTGCGTTTATTTCATCTGATTTTTGTTATATCCAAGGTGAGCGTTGTGGAAAGCTTCCGTTAATAGTATTATTATTCTTCTTATTATTTTGATATGAATTACTCACATCTCTTAAATGAACGCAGTCTCCAGTTACACGTGTAATTCTGCTGTGTATTTTATAGAGCACTCAGTCTTCGAGTAAACTTAGATCTAATGCCAGTGAAAACAGTGACGATGCAACATCAACATTGCTTAAGTCGCTGGAATTACCAGAGGCCACGGGTAAGTAACATGCTAGTACTTGCATCAATTAACAGTACGTGGATAACGGTAATTTAAAGTAGTGTGTTCAGGTTTATGCACATTGCGTTTACTTTGTACTTTCATTTCTTTTTAAGCATGTACAAATGACATAAATTATGTTCTTAAATTTCATATTCAACTTTAAATCTCGAGTTACTGTTAATGCATGCTCAAGGGGACAGCAATAATATTTTGTACGCAAAAATCAGCGTTTCCACGCGGCTTTGGAGCAGGTACTGCATCTGTCTTCAGTGCGGGTGCTTTCCGCTAGAGGGCGCGCCGCCACTTAAACATATTATAGACGTGATTCAGCTCCGCTCGCAAGGCCTCAACAAGCAACGTCTGATGCTGTTAAGCATTTTTTGAAAGCTAGGCAAATGCGTTATGTATGTCTCGATATTTCGTTTATTTTATACTGTGTACAGTTGGATGCTGGATACAAGCCTTAAAATATATCGCAGCAAGGAGCTTTTAGTTTCTGCGAGAATCGTAATTATTATTATTATTATTATTATTATTATTATTATTATTATTATTATTATTATTATTATTATTATGTAAACTTTAAAATAGTGTAGGTGCAGTTATATTTATGTGTACATAGACAGGGCAAATCAGTGAACTCCTAAAATGCAACAGAAAAAAAAAATCCTGGGGTGTTCTTGCCCAGACGTTTTGTGCACAGCCTGACACGGGTCTGAGCAGCTGCTTTGTCACTTAAGCAATGCTCGTGTTTTTCACTTCCCTGTCGTCACCCATAAATTTCACCACTCGGCCACTAAAAACGTTTATTTTAGGCTCCTCGGAGCTCATCGCAGAATGGGAGGCACAGGGATTTGTTTACACAGAGGCCGGCTCACTTAATACAGTTCTGCCCCTGTATTTGATTTAAACCAACGTTGTTACCTGAGGTGCCTTCAAACCCAAGCATATTTCTCATGGACATACATCAAAGAAGCTTCAGCTGTCCTGTAATTTTACAGACCATTAGACAGTAAAGCTTATATAAGATAAGAACGTTTTAAAATTTTAGGATGCTGATAGTACACATAACTTTACAGCAAATTGTTGTATGATAAGTACAAGCCACTTCTGAAGTAATCTAATATATAAATATCATGATATAAAAACCACCCATTGACTAGAGACACAATTGAAATGTGTTATCTGTGAATTATTTAAAACCAAGATTTTTTTTTTTATAATTGCTGTGTTCATTATCCACTGACTGTTCACATTTTCATTATTTGTGCCCATAAACCTACACTTATGCCTTATGCCTTGTGCCTTATGCCTTGTGCCTTATGCCTTATGCCTTGTGCCTTATGCCTTGTGCCTTATGCCTTATGCCTTGTCTTTCTCACATCACGACCTCACGGTCTTTCTTAAGATTTATAGTCATACCAGTTTAACAATGATAAGGTCAGCCAGTCATGAGTGTAGTACTACTAAACGCATACGTTCCCTGCTTAGTTGACACGAATTCCTGCAATAGCATCCTCACAAGCATTTGTGTATGAAACTGTATGCCATGTTTCTGAAAACGTGTTTAAAGACATTCAATCCGACGGATATTCCACAGAGTACGACATTGTGGCCCCATATGAAGTGGATTCCCAGGGGAGGTTTATCTCTCACCTGGCAACTCACCGTCACAGGACGAGACGCTCGGCATCTGCAAGCGACCTGACTGGGCCGGTCCACTTCAGACTGCACGGCCTGGGACAGAACTTCCATTTGGAACTGCGGCCTACAAGTGGCCTGATAGCGCCTGGCTTCACAGTGCAGGTTTTAGGGAGAAATGGTACTAAGAGCTTGCGGGCCTATCAGGAGGACGACCACTGCTTTTACCAGGGATCACTGAGGTCACGCACTGACTCTCTGGTTGCCCTCGCTACGTGTGCGGGAATGGTGAGTAGAGTTTGGTGCTAGCATGAGTTTACACATGAAAAGGAGCTCCGCTTCTGATGTACAGCCCATTTTACGCTCTCTGTTGGCAAACGCGTGTGAATAATTCCAGTTCGTGGTGACAGCTGTGACGTGTCTATATCACAGGAGTATCATGCGGAAGGGAAATCCAATTCATATGTTAAACGCTATAAAACTAGACTGTGATCCACATAAAAGGGAATAGCTTTTGCAGGGGTCGACGTGGTGGCTCAGTGGGTAGCATTGTTGCTTCGTTGGTTCAGGGTTCAAGGACTATCTTCCAGTTATAATGGTAGAGCTTGTATGCTTTTCCTGGGTTTGTATGGATTTGCTCTGTTTTCCTTCAAAAATGCCCAGGTCAGTTGAATTGGGTACTCTAAAACTGGCCCTGTTGTGTGTGACTTTGCTGCGGCATTGCACCCTGTCCATGGTGTAGACTACCTTATGCTGCCGGTAAGAGTCCAGCCCCCTGCAACCCTGTCTAGCCAAAGTGGCTGGGAAATGAATGAATGTTCATGTAATTAAAAATGAGTAATGATACATTTCTCTTTGGGAATTTCATGATTTAGTTTTTGTGATAAATTACAATTGACCTTGAAAATAACCTAAACTATTTACTGGACCTTGTAGCCATGTATTAGTCATATTGCTGTGAGTGACAACAGGGACAATATAACCCATTTTCATTAATATGCTGTAATCTATTAACACATCGCACTACCTTCCAGTGTCATTTAATGCAATTGATTTTTTATACTGAATAATTTTATTTCAAAAGTGCTTATTTAGTATATACAGAATGAGAATGAGTGTTCTTACACCCAGGTTATGATGGTCGGTTTTGATTTCATCTGAACTATTCAAATTCATGCCAAAAGTTTTTCCTGTGCTGGTGAATTAACATGAATGAGGACGTCGTTCATTTTATAATGTAAATAGAGACTTGGCACACCGCAGGTGTCTTTGGTGGGAAAAATAACGTAAGCAAGCAAATTTTATCATGTGTACATTGAAAGTAAATATGGACAAGTAAGGGTCAGATTTATTTCCTTTTTCATAGTGGGAAGTGGGAACCCCACAGTGCCCAGAGAAATAAACAGTGAAGTGAATGTCAGTGAACATGCAAACACTAAACCACACGTGTAATAAAGAGCCTACATGTTAAGTGGTAACTAAGGAAGGACACAAAGGAGAGGTGAATGAACAAGGTTTAAACGGTGCAGCCCTGTTGGATGCATCAGCCTTAAGTGATGATATTAATGGCTATCTCCAATGGGATGACAGACAGGAAGAGAACAAGAGTAGATAACGTCGTGCAGCCAAAATAGCGATGTTGGGGCGTAAGCCACGCTCCATCACAAACGAAGGTGCAGCAGGTGGCAAAGTCGGTGCGTGTCAGCACTGGCAGTGGGCGGGCCGCCCGTGCCCGTGATGATGCCCAGAAGGCGGATTATCGTATTTAAGCTGCAGAGTCACAGCTGCTCTTAGCACTCGATTATGTGTTTGTACGCAGCAGTGAAAAGATCATGGAACTCGGAGTGGTGGAGAATCGTGATGCGTTCCGACCAGTCAGCCATCGCCCTGTGATCTAGACAAATGGACGTGTGAACGACCGATGACAGGCCTCGGCGCTCTCTACTCCTCCTTTAGTTCCTGGTTCCAACACTACAAGACTGGCAGTTCCATTATACTGTGCCATATGCTTCCTGGCCTGTACAGAGTCTGCACATTACAATGGAAAAGCCTCTTGTGTAGCACAGTATGTAACTGTCCTAATCCATCATCCGTGCTCTGACTGTAATGCAATATTTTTTCCCTGCTGGGAGCTGTGTCAGACAGCGTAATAATGTACTAATCCAGAGGTAGTTTGTCACTAGGTGTTTTGTGAAGTCCAGGAATGAATTTACTCATCTCATATGGTTCTTTCAATCACTTGTATTCAGATGTATGGGGGATTTCACAGAGTGCCCAGGGAAGGGGTCAGTGACAGCGATCTCCACCTCCATTAATCCAGCATGACGTGGGGAAATCCACTCACAGTCATGGCAGGCTGGCAAAACAGTGTCCACATGCCATTTGTTGACTCCTTGCCATACAGTGCAAATCATCAAACAGGGAGTTTGTGATGGCTTCTCAGACACTGCCTCTGTCCCCTTTCCTGAGAATTCAGGAATTTAAGTGCCATGACATTTTTATGTGATGTAATGAGAAGAACAATATAATCTGTTGTTTTCCAAGTTTGAATGATTTCATAAATTGTTCACATAGCAGGGATAAGCTTGGTTTACTATGATAAACGAGGTTGCTATAGTTGCATTTGGGTTTCATTTTCTGCAGTCCTGCAGTGTCAAAGTGACTTTACTGATTTTCAGGTGCACATTTAAAAGGATATGCAGGTTTCCCCTGCTGTGTGCAAGTAGAGTGTTCCCACACAGTGTAACACCTTTACCCTCTCTAAGGCTTCTCTGATCCCTTAGGGCACATCCTGCTAACATAAAAGCAGAACTCTTGTTTGGAGTTTTTTCGGTTAGCAAAAACAGGTGCAAATGTAGGCCTTTCATAAAACAAAACTGTGTAAACCGAACTTTCTACAAGCAGGGAATACAGGCAATGTTGACTGTCGGCCATGATGTAGTACATACAGACACACCCACAGGCCTTCAGTAAGCCCTGCTTTTGCAGTCTGCGTTACTTAAGTCCCCTGTATTTGTATGGACTTTAAATAACAGTATGGTTTACATTTTCACATGTTCTCTGCTTTCCAGTAGGATCCGAGTGGTAATAAAAACGTCACATGCTTTGTAATCTGTCTCTTTATTGCTTTTTCTCCCATTAACACTTTCTCTGCTGAAATTTGAATTTGCAACTGTCTCACGCTATGCACTGTCCAGTTGTTTCAGGTAGTATTTCACCCGCCCTACTAAGATTTTATGACTGCTATTTGCATTTCCCTGCATACAACACGTAATTTGATGACGCTGAATATTTAAAAGGACGTTTGACCTTTAATTTAATTTAGTTCTTCACTGGGAAAGAAAACATGAGGCTAGAATAGAAATATCAGTTGGAATTTTGGAAGATGTATATAATAATCTTGAAATGACAATATACTCTGGATTTATTTATTTATTTTTTTGAATACTTCCTTAGAATGTTTGTTTTTTCTTGTAGGTCTTCATTTATGCAAGCTTTTTATAGTGCTGGTGTCCTGAATGGTCCTGTTTGGTTTTATGAGAAGAAGCACAATTTCCACATAATTCTTGTTGTTAAATTATAAGGTATTCTGTGCACTATTTAACAAAAGGTTTTGAGCCGCTTTCAGTCTGACAGATAGGCTGTACTCTAATATTTTACTTTATATATTTCCATAAATCATCTGTAAAAATTGTGATGGTACTATAAGGAAGCACTGGACACACAGAGCAAGTCATGACTAAATCTAACAAATTTCTCTAAAACCCTTTGCAGATACACACATGTTGCCTGGGAGGGACACAGCTGACTTGGTGTAAAGACCAAGGCTCCCTGCAAAGCTAACCAAGTTCTTATCTCAGCTCAGAGAGACGAATGTATCATCAGCAGTGAATCCCAATTCCTTGGCCAAGTATACAGTAACAGGAGGTCCCACAGAACCTCCCCAACACACACAAACACACACACACACACACACACATCTCATATTCCCTTAGAGCTGATAGCTGTCATCAGCTATGAGTCTCCATCCACACCATCATCTGCCTGGAAGGGGTGAAACAGACATGAAAGTGATCACAACAGCAGGAGTGTGTGGGACAGGCAGAGGTTTGTTCCTACTGGCAAGAGTCAGGACAGGAATATTTGTTTTTCCATGTTTCTAAGAGACCGGTTTGAGGCTGACTTTTTGAGCTGAGTAATATGTTAAGTGTAGGCATGGATGCTTTATCTGTTTTTGTCATTATGTATTATCGGGTTTTGTGTAAGCTTTCAGCTTTGAAAAAACCCACAGGTGAATGCAGGATCCGTGGACTTACTTGTTGCACCGTCTCAAGTAAATGGCATCCTGTACATTAAGAAACACACGTATACCTATGGGGAAAAAACTACAAACAAGGACAATGAATTTTTACAGTTTCAGGGATTGTGTGTTTGAAAGCTGGCAGACAACACTTGCAATGTCACTGACTAGTTAAGTGCTCAGCCCAGTCACAGGAGACCAGTATAACTTTATATCAAATTCCAGGGTTTTTAGTTTAATTGCAACTTTGGAAAAAAAAGAAAACACAACAGCTGCTTTGTAACAGTAGACTAACGATGTGTCAGACAAAAGTCCTGCTTATGTTCTCGGGACTTATGTGCAGATCCTAAAACACCCAAGTGCTTTTTAAGTGAAAGGGTGCAGTTTTCGTATTGAAAGTCTCCAGTCACACAGACTTATGGCACTCGTATTGCTTCCATTTCGTTACCTGTAACAAAAGGCATGTGCTGTGTATCCACAATCATGGCTGGTATCAGCTGCAACTTAAACCTTAAAGGGCTTCCTTTGTTGTCAGCTGCATTAAGATAGCAGAAGTGGCTTTATCGTAACGCAGGTGCCGTGGAGTTTTATAATTACTTTTGCTAATGCTGTATAAACGTTAATGCACCAAATGTTTGAAGTAGCAGTTGCAATGTTTGGTTTTGCATTATGGATGCATAAGAGGGCCTCTTATTTTATCAGAAGTCATTTCAATTCTAGTTCCATTTCCTGACCTTAGTGCAGTAATTTTAATGTACTGACAAACCGTTGATAGAGGTCAATTGGACTGATTGATAAGGGCACATTGAGATGGTCCATTTGCCTTCTCTTGGTGTATATGCTTGAAAACAGGCACTAACCCAGGACATGCATGCAAGCAGGCTTGCGGCAGAGAATGCAGTCGAAGACGATTCGTACCCACGAACTTGCCTCATGGGACTCCACAGCAAGGGAGGACCCGGAGAACAAGGCTCGTCTGTGGTGCTGAAACGTGGAAAATCAGCGCGGCGGTTCATTAAATCCTGCACTTGCCTCTGCGGCATTCCGTCGACGCTCTTTTGACATCAAAACCGCTGCGCACAGCCTCTGACAATCACTGTCTGTCTTCTGAATCTAATAACAGCTGACATGCAGATGTCCCAAGAGCTGTATTGCTGGTTATGAAGACGATGTGCTGGTATTACTCTCTCAACAGCCAAGACCAAGAGCAATAACGCAGTGAAAAGGAAGGCAATTCTGCTCACCTTCCTTTGTAGTTGCATAACTATCAATCATAAAATACTGTATTTTAGCATATGTAAACTGAAAAAAAATTAATTTTGCATTCGAAGTCCAATGAATGCAAAGAGTAGTTTTGAAGAGATAGTTTTAGGTTTGCCTTTAGACCTTATTTGTAAATACTTTTTGTCGTCATTAAACAAGGATGCCTTTTCACTATAGCCTGACAAACTGCCATAAGTGTTCAGTAGTTCAACATGCAAGTCAGTAATAGTCTCAACAGTTTGTCATTGTATTACAAAGTTATTGCAGCAGCTACTTAAAAAATAACTTTCTGAGATGCAGTAAAGGATCAGCACAATGTTTTGCATGAAAAAAACCTAATTTCCTTTAAAAGAAGCTTTTAGCGGGTACTATACATTAATTTCTCTTAATACCTTTATACAGTATATATGCAGATTTGCATATAGGCATTTTCTTCATTTGTTCAACATTGAGTGATGACCAATATTTTCAATGACCCTTAATACATTTTGACAGCCACCTTGGTTATATACAAATGTACAGTAATGTGTTAAACAGGAAAATTAATGATCTCAGTTTAATGACGCTGGCTACAGACGTGCATATTTACTGCAAGGCTCATATGCTGGTAGGGCAGAAAGGCTCCCAGCGTAGTATTGTGTCTGGCTTTGCTGCTGCTTTAGCATGTTGTGCCGAGGAGTTTTTTTTTTGTGAGGACCACTGTGAGAAGCTTATGGAGTTATCTGTCTAGGGACACAAAAACTGCTGTACAATGAAATGCCTTTGTGGGAAAGGAGACATTCCCACCCACTCATTAGACATTGGGGGAGCATTCCCATGACTTCAAGTGCTTTGTTAAAGTTCAGTTGTTGATGGTGCATGTATAAGTATTTCCAAAACATATGACATCTGAAAAAACAAAGAGTATTTTGAACACATTGACTGTTACATTTCAATACAACCACTATGTTTTGTATAGTTTGGTATTACTTTTTCATCACATATTGTTATATAAATCATGATATACAATAAAACAGTGGTTTTTGTGTTTGTATGACTGTGAGTTATGTAAGATGTATCTGTAATACTTTATGTAGTGATGAAAAAACTCAATATAGTTAATTTAGGTTTGTTTCCCTCTAGTCAGGTTTGATCAGAACACAGACTGCGGACTACTTCATAAAGCCTCTTCCTCAGGACCTCACAGCAAGACAAAACCTCACCAGTCCTCCTGGTTCACATCCTCACATACTCTACAAGAGGTCTGCAGACACACACACGGGCTCAGAGCACAACGAGGTCACTGCCAAGCAAAGTCGTCATCGATACCATCACCATGGCAACTACACACATGGCCAGTGGCAAAAGCAGCACTATTGTGGGAGACGGAAGAAATGTATGTAAGGACAATCTTTTCTTTTTATTCTGTTTTCTTTTGCTAAAACCTGCTATACATTTACATGCCATTTCAGAATCAAATAAATGAACGTGGTGTAATAATTCAAAATCATATCGGTACATCAAATGTGTACTACTCGTAGAATATTGTCTTAAAAACATTAGTATATTTTTGAGGTTTACTCTTTTTACAATGATTAAAAGGTTAAGGATTAACTTGTCTGCAGTATTTTTCAGAATCTCTAACTTTCTTATGTTGCATGATGTTAATCTGATGGATGCATAAGAATGTTCTGGAAATCTTGAAGACAGACGTTTTTGCACAGTGACATCAGAGGTGCCATTGGGCAAATATTGTGGTTTTTTTTGTCTCTATCATGTCTCCATAAACGTTACATGGTTTTGCTGTTTCTACTTCAGGTCTGTGCTTTCTAAGCTTGTATGTTTGTTTTGTATGGGCTGTGGTGCTTAGGTTGAAAGGTCACAAAGGAACATTACCAAGAACTTACCTTACAGGTTCACTTAACAGGGGCTAGAACTAGCAATCATAATTATTAAAGATCCTAAATCAGGAAAAGCCAACTATAGTTTCTGGTTTTGCCTGCTATTTGCAGTTCTGCTGGTTTTTTATTACTGTACATGTGGCTGCATTACTTTGAGGTGTGTTTGTACTTGAAAATGAGCACATGTTTTTGGACATACCAAACAGATATGCCTAAACCTCCAGAGGAAAACATCTACATATTTCCTGATGAATACAACTACATATCGAGGACTAAGAGAGCAGTCTTGTTTAAAACTGAAGCACACAGAAAGCTCAATGTGGAAACCTTGGTAGTGGTGGATAGGACCATGGTTGAGAATCATGGCCATGATAACATCACCACCTACGTCTTGACAGTACTTAATATGGTAAGTTTACTCCAGACTGATTGTTGCTGACCTTCCATCTGCAAATGTCTTTTTTAAGCTGAAAAATCATCTTTTAAAGTTATGTGCACATGCTCCACCTTTTTCAGATGGATTATGCGTGCGGTCATAGGTCACTGTTTTGTCTGACAGCCGTTAAGACACGGTAAATGTATTTCAATTGTCACTAAATCTCTCTTTGAAGTACATTGCTGAAGCACTCTGTAAACACATGACGGAAAATCCAGGAACAGATCCACAGCTTTGAAATGAAGCGACCAGATCAAAACATGTCACTGTATGAGATAAATAAGAAAAAGAGTAAGAAAAACGATATGACTTTGTCAAGGTCTGTCGTTATCGCTGCAAATGTGATCTGAAGAAAATGTTTTGAAAGCCACCTTTTACAGGGTCAGCCCAAGTGTGTGTGGATCAGTTGACATGTCAACCCAACAATACATTAGCTCTAATCTCAGCAATGTTCTCAACACCATAGTCTTCTACATGTCAACAAAGCCAAAACACTGAGCTAGAGTAATCCTCCATGGTATATCATATGTGGTTGTAGGGCTGAAGCTGTTCAACCAGTCGAGGGTGCCATGACCTTAATTAGTTAAAAAATAGATAAATAAATAACTTTTAATTAACCAAACATGTATTCAGGGTACTGTTTTATTTTATTTTTTTAGTCTTTAGAAAATTATTAATATACGTTGTCATATAACCTCAGTGTAGTTATAGTGTATACAATGGAAAAATTAAGTGACGTAGCTTTAAGTTAAAATAACATTTGGATTAGAGTATTATTCTATAAATGTTTAGGCATTCAAACAACAATCTGATGATATATTGCAAAAATAATGTTTTTCTTTTATGTTACTTGTGCTATTTGCATGAATATTCATCTCAGCATTCAAAAAGGTTGTTGAACTGCTAAAGAGGTTTAAACATGTATTCACTGGCGTACAGCATGCAGATTGTAACGAATGGCCCTTGCAATGTTTACACACTGACACCCTGTTTTCAGCTTAGCAGCCCTTACTCTGGAGCAAAGCCAGTGTCTCTCTATCTTCTTTGCAACAACAGCTGAGAAACCCCACAGCTGATCTAAAAATAAGCTAAAAAAGAAACAAACCAAAAGCAAAATGCATTATAGTAGCAGGCTCAGCCTTTCTCTGGGTGACGCGAGGGCCGCAGTACGCTCTGGTAAAAGCTAAAGATTTAGACAATGAACTGTTGCTTTGGAATGTAAGAAAAAAAGTGACCACTGATATACCACCAACAATGTAAATAATAGAATGTCTGGGAAAGCAAAGCACATCTTAAATTTCATATTTTAAAATTCAGTTTTACATTGATTTAAAGTTTACATTTCTGTGCCATTAAAGAGTACTGTGTTTGGAATTTCACGGAGTTTAATGATTCACACGAGAAGTGCAAAATGCGGCAGGGGATTTCCACTGGAAAGTGCTGCAGCGCTTTTTTGATCACACTTTAGTGTGTGTCTGTGCCAAAAATGACTTGTTTTCTTATTATTGGTAACATAATGAGGATGTAGACAGGGTGAAACCTGTGTGTCATTATATAGAATAGACAGACTTTTGGGCTATGCAGTGATGTGAGAATGCAGTCTGGCACCTCCAAATAACTATTACATAACAAATACCTGATGTGAACTAATACAAACACTGAGATATGGAACTGCTTTGAAACCACTCCCGTTACAGTTTTCTATGAAGGTGATTTTGTGTCATGTGACAGGCAGATGTAGCACTGGCACCTCCTCATTTTCACAGTCCTTAAACCTTACAGAAACTATGCAGTGTTGTGGTAATTTTATTAGTTTTTTTTTGTCTGCTTTTCACCTAAGGTTTCAACACTTTTTAAAGACGGAACAATAGGAGGCGATGTGAACATTATAATTGTGGGACTGATTCTTCTGGATGAGGATCAGGTATGTTTCTTGGAGATATTGTAAAGCACCATCCTAGTGTGTGTTCACAGCTAACCATGAAACAACTGTTATAAATGGGCACATTTGAAAGCTTAATGTATAAAACGTTTATTTAATCAGAAGAAGGTGATGTTAATTCTTAGAACGTAATTGTCCAGAAAGCAAAAGAATTTATTTTGGAAAATTTACAGTTGTTACGTAAGGCCTGATATTTTTTTAAGTTTTGGGTGTGAGAACAGCTCCCAGGGGACATAGAACCGGTGTCTATGTTTTATTATTCATGTGGGGTAAATCACATGGACTTCTGAAGAAGCCATTAGGAAAGGCATGAGAACAATGTGTCTCTGCTTCTACCTTTCCCTGACATTTTGTGTGGAGCATGTCAGTGCATTATTGTCTGTGCACCTGTTTAGCACTTAAACAGGAGCAGAGCTTCATTACCCAATTTTAAATTTTCTGGCAATCAGAACCTGCACTGTTTCTTTACTCAACGTGTAATATTTGCGCTTTTGAACCGTAGCACAGAGGCCTGGGATGATCCCAGAGTGGCCTGTCTCAACTTGTTCATTTGATCTTTCATGGACAATTATTCACTTAATAAAGCGTGGAATTGGGGAATGAAGCAGTCCCTTTGAACAAGCGGTCACGTCTGGTTCTTTGCTGCGTCCCTGCTTCCCCGCCCTCTCCCCTCTGTCATCTCACTGTCCCTGGGAACGCTGTCTCTCAGGACGGGCTGGTCATCAATCACCACGCTGACCACAGTCTGAACAGCTTCTGCCAGTGGCAGTCGGGCTTGGGTGGGAGAGGGAGGGACCGTCACGACCACGCCATCCTGCTCACCGGACTGGACATATGCTCCTGGAAGAATGAACCCTGTGACACTCTGGGTGGGTGTCCTACACTGGCCTACCCACATGCATGCATGTACACACAAACACACACACGGTCCTTATGCATCCTGCCCATGTGGGTGCAACTTCAAACGTCAACAATAACGTACTTAGCTTAGCACTAACATAAATCAAATTTTCAATGTCAGCACAAACTGGAAAGCAAATGGAAAACTTACCTTCTTATTTATGTAAAGTTCTATTTATCCAACTTATTGTGCAGTCATATTTGAGCAGCAGAGTTGCTTCCTGTACATACTTACAATTCTGTCACAAATTCTAAAAGAAAGACTTTGTGATGAGTGCTAAATGGTGCAACCTTTTACTAACAAGCACCAACAAGCAAAATGCAAACTGCACACAGATGTGTTTTACCTATTTTAAAAACCTGGGTGTCTCAGTCTTTGCAGCTATGTTGAGGATACAGAAGTAGTCAGGATGCCTCTTCCTAGGGTTTAAATAGTCAGACTAGAATAAAAACTGAAGTCAGCTTGCCGTAGCAGCTCTGAATCCGCTCACAACCCACATTAGATCACAGTAAGTCTTCTGATGGTTCTGTCTAGCCACAAGTAGTCCCTACATTAAATTTTTTTTTTCTTGTTGTTCCTTTTTCAGCTGTTTATCTTTATCTTTTTATCCTCTTCAATGCATTAAAACAGAACTGTAATAAAACAATTACAGATGTTATCAAATATCAGTGGCCGTCTCTGCTAATGAAATAAAGCTGTGTGTTAAAAAAAGGGTCAAAGCTACTTGAAAAAAAAAAACCTGGGATCTAAAGTTATACAAACTGTTTCAACACCTGCCAAAAGTCATTTGGCATTCCAACACTCGCAGTGATGATGAAGATAGCTCTCATATTTCTCACTGGTTTTAGTGTGGGACATGCTAAAAGGTCTGCTTTTCACGGATTGTCTCGACACTGCAAATAAAAGCGTGAACTATGTGCTGTTAGCCAAGAATTTGTAGGTCCTTTAGAATTAAAGCTCAGACATCATTACATTTCCACTGTAAACTTTAAAATAAGCACTTTTCAGGTTATTTATGTGAGAATTAAGTCAGGAATACACACTGTATATATGCTGACGCAGAAGTTGTGCTTTACGTCCTAATTGCCCATTTTTCATACAGTATCATATTTTCAGATACCAGAGTTGAATATTATACTTTGGATTCCATCCATGTTTAATGCTCAGGTTTTGGGACTATATCTTAGGATCTGTCAGACAATGTGCAACCAAACAAAACAACCCTTAACCCCTTTAAGACCCTGCGTTTACTGTAATGCACATTAAAAAGACATTCTTTGGCATAATTTTTTTTTTACATGAGAAGGGCAAAAAATTACAGTCAGTGGAATTAATTTGGATTGAAGGCTAACATTTTACATGCCTCTTTTGAAATGATTGATTTTATTAACATTTGGGTATACAGACAACTCTGTAGACATATAATTCTTAAATACACAGATCTGTAATTATGCATTAGATTTCCGAAATGCATAAAATTTACAGAAAGTGCCTCTACAAAAAATTCGAAATACGTGCAAAGCTTGAGTCAACACGTGCTAGTGAGAGCAGCTCAGAAAGGCGAGCAGCTGCCTTCTTTCCACTTACTGTGCTATCGTGTCTCTTACTGAGTAAGTTACTCTGGTATAAAACGGAAACTCCAACATACGGAAACACCGGTTTACATAATGTGTTATGGAATCCATTAATTATGTATGTCAGGAACTGCCTGCGCACAACTTGCTCTAGATAAATTTGTGATTAATACGTATAAAAGATAAAAGTTTATGTTGCGTAAATTGAGATTCTTTGTTTCGTGAAGCTGAACATTGCCTTTCAATTTGTCTTATAAAGCGAGGTAGATGATGGCATTAAATAGGTAGAAATAGGAGGGTTCTTTGTCCTTCTGATTCTTGCTTGTGTTTAGGCTTTGCCCCAATCAGTGGAATGTGCAGCAAGTACAGGAGTTGTACTATCAACGAGGACACAGGGTTGGGGCTGGCCTTCACCATCGCCCACGAGTCAGGACACAAGTAAGGCTCTTCACCGACGCTGTCCTGGTCTGGTGAACCTCTATTTTAGACATAACCCCTCTGCAAATCGCAGCTGTCTCAGAGTGACTGCCTTGGATTTGGTGATGTCATTCTCGCCCCACAGCTTTGGGATGGTCCATGATGGCGAAGGGAACGTCTGTAAGAAATCTGAGGGCAACATCATGTCTCCAACCCTTGCAGGCCATAATGGCATCTTCTCATGGTCCGCCTGCAGCAGGCAGTACTTAAGCAAGTTTCTGAGGTGTGCTACTGTGTAATATTTTAATATATGTGTTTCTTTCTCAGATTTCTTCTATTCTGTTCAGTTGAATACTGAAGTCAGGTCAGTAGATTCAGTACGCTGTCTACACAATAATTAGTAAGCTCAAGGGTCAGTGTGCATGTTTTTAATGCCTTTCTTCTCACAAAGTTTCACACGTAGGCATTATAGTGACCTCTTTTCATATACTGAAGAAGCTGGACCACACTTTTTGCTGCATTATAGTAGGTACACCTGGGAAAAACTGCTCAAGTCACGTGGTAGACATGTTGCATTGGTATTATTTTCCAAGACAGTGACAAATAGATCTGCACTCAGAAAAAAAAGACATGGCTGAAATTAACAGCTGTAGCTTTTACTGAAAATTTATCTGTAACAGTCATGGGTCCGGGCTTTCTTGAGATCCCAGCAAGAGTTCAGACACCACAGTCATCTATAAAAGAACAGGATGCATAGCAATGCTATTTAAACGCAGCAGACATTGCGGGCCACTGGCTGCCATAAGGCTCTATACCTCTTCAGTTTGTCTTGCGTTACAGCTAAAGTCTGGAAGCACGTCTGTGAAACCCGATAGGCTTTCCCGAACCCTTAAATTAACCGATGTGTTAAACTATCCCTGAAGTATACCATCACTTACTTGTGGGGACACATTATTTCCTCACTCAGTTATTAAAGCCTCATGACCTCACCCTAGTTAGTCTTGTCAGGCTTATATTAAACATGTGCACTGTGACTACCTTTAAAAACCTCACAAGCGGAGAGCAGAGCAGCTGGGGCCAGGCATTCCTCATTTATGTCACACATGTGTAATTTTTACTCACTTTTCTCATATGTCTTTCCTGCCATGGGTCTGGCATGACATATTGCAGTTTCACATGTAGACATGATAACTGCGTGAATAGCGCTGGAAAGGGCCGTCGGCTCACGTTCTCTGTGTCGCAGCATTGTTCACTTCTCGTGTGGTTAGTTTCCAGCACCCGTGCCATGGAGATGGCATTTTAATGGGGTGATTTAAAATAAGCTCAACTCATAGCCACTCAGCCTCTTTGTATGTGCTGGAACTTGTCCAGTAAAGCAGCTTAGTTTTAAACCACGTTTCAGTTTTAATGCCATCGCTTAGACTGCCACGTCTGAAATTCATGTAAAATGTATATTAAAGGCATTAATTAAAGCTATTAAATTAAATTAAAGGATAGACTGCAGTCAGCACCTTAGGCAAGCACTGGTTAATGGCATTATTTTACAGTTCATGCTTTTATTTCATGTTCTTTTTCTGTCTCCTTAGTTAAAAAAAAAAACAGTGGAATGGTCCACAACAGCCGGTGACCCCTGAAAAATTCTCACAGGAGCTGTTGTTTTTTTTTCCAATGCTAGGATATACAGCAAGTTGTGGGCACAGTAGGAAATGGCCCAGGATTTAGGGATAAGGATTATGAGCTGAAAAGGCGAACACAGAGTGTCTGTGAATACCTAAAAAAGAACGACTGACACGGCAGCTGTACGTGTTCCACAGCTGCCCCCTGGTTTATAACAAGACGCTGCTAGCCTTTTACAGGATTCAGTGTCATGTAATGAGACATCACCCAAAGTATGGCTAGCTAGCTCAAATAGCAAAGTGCTAATTTAGTTTTAAAACTTTGTTTTTACATAGCTTTGAGATGTACCAAGCTCGTTTTTAGGCAAATTCAGACTATAGGTATAGGTGAAAAGTTAATCAGAACCATGTATCTTTTCCATGTTTGCTGAGAATTAGACAAATGTAAAAATGTATGTCGTTATCTGTGCGCATATCTGTATCCCAATAGTTCACATTCATTGGATGTGATGGGGTCTTCGCATATTGCCCTTGCTAAAAATACTAGCTCTGTATTGCATGAATAGTCTATGTTTTAGAACATATAAAACAATACATATTTAAGTCCATGCATGTATAAACATTTTAAATTTTGCTTGTCGGTAGTGTAAATTAGAAAAAAATTGCCTTAATGTATGGTTTTTGGACGGTGACCTTTACCCTTTACCCTCAGCTCTGCACAGGCCGTGTGCCTCTCGGACGAGCCGCGCTCGGTGAAGGAGTACGTGTTCCCAGAGAAGCTACCTGGAGAACTGTACGACGCTGACACCCAGTGCAAGTGGCAGTTCGGAAAGAAGGCCAAACTGTGCACCCTGGACTTCAAAAAGGCAAGGCTGGGAACTGGCCGGGTCCCATCCCCATGGGTGCGTGGGAAGGCAGGAGAGTGGGAGAGCGGGTTTCACGATAATTATCCTCAGCTTTGGAGGGGTGCAGGGACTGACTCAGGAGCTAGAAGTAGGCTGTCTGAAGCCAGCGGAGGGGGCTAGGGAGAACAAGACTGGGCTGGGGTCATTCTTCTAGGCCTTTAGAATCACAAATGGTTGCATGTTCTTTTGTTGAACTTCTGCCATTGCTTCAAGGGGATCCTTTTATATTCTTGGCTTCAATCGACATCAGATTACATGAAAAGGGCTGCTGATATTCACTATATATGCAGCGATTCTCATTGTCCTATGTGCAAAGGAAACAAATGTTTTTGCAATTTTTTTTTTTTTATTATTGATGGTCAAGACATTTGACAGCTTTATAAGAATCAGTTTAAAGTTAGAGTAGGATGTTAAATCTAGTAGCTTGGCAAGATCAATAGAAATAATTTTAAGGTTTCTTTTTGTACTCAACTTTTTAGCTACGTTTGAGCCGTCAGCCAAATGCTGAAATTATGCAACTGCAAATGTTGAAATTATAGCTTTTCTGTATATTTTCTTTTATTGAAAAGCACTTGTGGTCATGCACAACTGATATCAAGACAACACGAAAACACCCAATTTAACAACTTAAGCACACACTGTGTTATGGTCAGTGCATAGCATTCTTTTAAAATGCCAATAAAGTATAATTTATTTAATTGAAAATTTGCAAATTTGACATTCGTGTTTTCAGCCATTCGCAAGTTGGTGTTGAACAGTTTAATGGGAATATTATTTGTATGGAATAAAATTATGTACCATAAAAATATTAGTATTATTTAGTTTTTGTTAGTGTAATTGCATGTGTTTAATATTAAAAGCATTTTTAACTTGGAAACCAGCCTCATGCACTCAAAAGTTTTTCTGATTGTGGAATCTTGTATTTCTCAGAGAAATTTTTAAATGTTTGCATTTTTAATAATGGGTCTCCCAGTACTTCTGAAAGTGTTCTTAAGAGGAAGAAGACTGTGATGACTTTTTTAAGTTATTGATCAGGCTAGCAGACTATTATGGGTTTACGCTGGGGGGATGGGCAAATCTACCACCCCTTACCCTCACAAAAATAAAAGGGCAACTGTAATTACATTAGGATCTATGTTGTGCTTAAGGACTGAGAAAGCACAGCATTATGTAAAGTTAAGCAGTAAAGTTTGAGTTTTCAGTGCAATCATTAGCTAATAGATCCATTAACCTGAGCTCAGATGCCTGCGTCGTCTTTTCTTGCGTCGTCTTGTCTGGTAAAGCATTACCTTTCATCGATTTTACTGCCCAAACACACAATGCAGAAATAAATTCAGCATGTAGCTTTTATCAACACACTTGTTTTATTAATGAAGAAATGTGAGGGTTTTTTTAAGGTTCCTTTTGTATATGACTAACGCAGTTCAGTTGCTATAATTTGATTGCAGAACCCAAAATGTGAAAGGCTTTTTGGTTTATTCTGTCTATGTGATGTTTAAACAGTGCAGTTCCAAGAATGTCCTGATTCACACACTGTGTCCCACAGGACATCTGCAAGGCGCTGTGGTGTCACCGCGTAGGGAGAAAATGTGAGACTAAGTTCATGCCTGCAGCCGAAGGATCAGCATGTGGCCCAGATATGGTGAGGAAACATCATGAGACCTTGGACCAGCAGCTGAGCAAATGTTTGTTTGTCTTGGACTTCGCTATGGCCCGGTAGCAATGGTGCCGCCACAAGACAAACAAAACCATTCTCTGCTGTTTCTCGGCAACCCCAGTATTTTTACCTCAGGCTGAGAACTCAAGAGGAGCCTTCCTTGTTTTACCTACATTTGGAAGACACCAAGCAAAGGTCTCATTGCTACTGGAGAAAACTGGTCTTTAGTAGAAACACAGTCACGTTCCTGTGCTGGTGTTATGAGGACAACAGAACAACAGGCCCATTTAAAGACAAACACAGGACAACAACTGCTGGGATATACTATATTTAGATTATTAATTCTTGTTAAAATCACACCACATTTCATGAGTAAGACATTACGTTCATTTCACAGTGTTAATTGCAGAAAAAGACATACCAAATTCATGATAGTGTTTTTTTTATTTGAAATAATACATACATTATACACGAAAATTGTATTACTAATACGGCAACAAAATTGAAAGAAAAGAGGAGGGTGTTTGTGTATTTGTTTCGTAACTTGGTTTTGCTGTTGTTGTGTGAAATACACTTTTTTAAATGTATTATTTTGTGTTCTTGATTTCACAGTGCATTCACTGTGACAGTTTAATTCATCGCACTCAATTTGAGGAAAAATCACAGAACACAATTACACACTTCTTGTGGAATCCTGGGTACTGGCCTTCGTGCCATGTAATGTCAGCAAGAATGAAAAAGAGCTTGAAAAGTACTGTAAAAGGACTGTAGCTTTTTGTAAGCATTCATTAGATTTCTCTTTCACAGAATTCCTGGTTGTGTATGTCCTAAAATGAAAAAGTATTTGTGAATTTAGGAAGCTCAAGATTAGTTAATTTAATTCACACCAGCAGTCAGGCTGGCGCTGGTGCATTTTTTTCCTTGTGGTTTGTATATAACATGTTTCTCTTTAGGCTGTAGCCCATTGTCAAATCAGACTAGACTGTGCTCTAGACAAACGAAAAGGACAGCATGGTGTTTGAAAAGAGAATCATCCAAGACACAAGTGCTCTTTGACTGTTGTCTATTGTCCGAATGGGCACATGTTTGACGTAATCAGTAGTCATCGCTTTAAAGCGACCTTGTTTCCCACTGTAGTGGTGCCGCCGGGGTCAGTGTGTGAAGCACGGAGACGACGGCCCCAGCCCAGTGGATGGCCAGTGGTCTGAATGGTCAGCGTGGTCTGTGTGCTCTCGGACCTGTGAGGCTGGAGTGACCTACAGAGAGAGGCAGTGCACAAACCCAAGGTACCTTCTGTTTCTCAGTCCCCATCTTTGAGCCAGTGCTAAAGTCTCAGTTAAGAAACGCTACAAACATATGCTTTTCGTGCCTGATTTGTAATGAGGAACAGCAAGTCGGCTAGCCTTACATTTGTGATAAAACAGTTTTTGTTCCTTGTGAGGATCGTGCAGTTATACCCATAAGAACAGTTTTTTTTCTTGAACTTACTTTAAACCTTACAAGTTTGGATATTTATGTAAGATAAAAGAAGTCTAACACACTTTTTAAAAGTAATTACTTGGTGTCTTGCAATGAGACTTTTCACATTCTTTAAGTTGTAATAGCATGTGCTCAAACCATTTACACTGATTTAAATTCTCCAATGAACCAGTACCAATGTACCAGTGATGGAATACTGAATTTGCATGTTGTCAGATCTGAAATGTGTACTTTGCTCCTCCCACAGCCACGCCCCCTTGCTCTCTTTCTGAACACAATTTGTGAATACTGTTGTTCCCCCCTCCCTTCTCCTCTCCCCTATGGTTTTTCCCATATTCCTGAGCCCCAGTGCCAAGCTCCTGTCATGCATTAAACTAAATCAGTCATAAATAGCGAACGGCAGGGGGCTAACTTGGAAGCTCATGGAGGTACTGTAATATTCTGTGCAAGACCAGTTTAGCCTGAGGAAACACACCTGCAGGAATCTACCCCCTTTCTTCAGTTGTCATGGGGTCCTCCTGGCAGTGAAGTGTCTTTGCCATAAAGTCATGAAACTTAAGTATGATCTGATGGCTGCTGAAGTGGGGGAATTTCAGGAAAGGAATCAGATGCTAAAGCTTCCTTTCTGTACTTTTAAAACCATCAGGATTCATTGTTTAAAATGGAATGTAGCAATAGTTTTGTTTGAAACAATGTGAAGTGGTGACAGGAACAGGACTTTAAACCCACACTGGCAGTAATTATAGTGCGCTGCAACTTATTTCTATAACTCACTTTTCAATGGCCACCTTACTGGTTTCAACTGAATAACACTGGATGGAAATGGATTGTACTGTAAATCATAAATCATTCCTAGTCGTATCATAACCAAAAACCTCCTGTTGTCACCGTAAGTTATTAAATGCCTACTAAAGCAACTACAGTCTGTATTTCCAAATGCTAAAATTTCATTTCAGTGACTGTTTCATATTTCAGCCAATCAAAATAACATTTTGGCAACTCGTCTCTCAACCGACCTGTGTTTTTTGTGTTGTAACTTTATGTATCCTAACGTTACTTTTTTGCACCCAATCAGACCAGGCTATGGAGGAAAGTTCTGCATAGGCTCGTCACGCCAGTACAAGCTTTGCAACACCAAGGATTGTCCCAAAGGAAGCCTGGACTTCCGGGCGCAGCAATGTGCCGAATTCAACAGCAAACAGTTCCGTGGCTGGTACTATAACTGGAAACCTTACACACGAGTTGAAGGTACTGTATTAGTGCCTACACCCCAGCATCGCAAAGTCCTCGTAGCTATCTTATTAATAAACCTTATATTTGTTTTTGAGTTGTCAACATTAGTACATTACAGAAAACTACTGTTACTGGGACTGTTACTTCTGATATATATGTTTAAGTACCTATTCAGCTATATAAGATGTGTTTTTTTACATTTCTTTATATGCTCTCATTAAGCAGTCTGCTCTTTCCTTATGTTTTTACCCAGACCAGGACGTTTGTAAGCTCTACTGCTATGCAGAGGGCTTTGACTTCTTCTTTGCTCTCTCCAGTAAAGTCAAGGATGGGACCCTTTGTTCTGAGGACAGCTCCAATGTATGCATTGACGGTCTTTGTGAGGTAATGACGTGTGTGCTGTCAAATAAAACACAGAAGATCCCTCGTATTAATTTACATAAAAGAAGAAATATCTAAAACCACGCTCACTTAAGTTTGTGTTGTTGCTGACTTTAGTCTCCATTGGTTACAGCAGTAAGAGTTATTACTTAACGGTCAAAGCGCACAGTTACTCAACACAAACGAGAAGTTAATTCTTTATTTTTGCGCCGTTCTCCTTGCAGAGGGTGGGCTGTGACCGCGTTTTGGGTTCCACTGTAGTGCTAGACGCATGTGGCATCTGCAAGGGAAACAACTCCACCTGCAAGCTATATAAAGGCCAATATGTGAAACAGCACTATGCAAACCGTACGTACCCTCACCATGTTGTCACCTGCTTGGCTTTTGAACTGCTCTTTAAACAACAGCCGAGGTGTTAAGAATCCCTTTCAGTAAAAACGATGTTTACCTTTTACCTTTGTGAATGTGATTACCTTGGCTACCCCTAACAGTTACTTTTCAGTAGCTGTAATTGTTGAGTATTGTCCTCTCACCTTTTCTTCTGGTGGAGTTAGGTGTAAAATTCCAGCCTTAGCTTGATATGAAATGAAAAGTGATATTCAGTTACGGACCCCGGTTCCCTGTAGGGATGACAAATGTATGAGATCTCCTGTCTACTGCGTCCAGTTTGGCTGATAAAACATTGCTTTGCTCATGTTCTCTCAACATCTGCTCTCTTGAGTTATAAATATGGAATTAGCTGTGCTGTGAGAAGACGACTGTCAAACATGATAACAACAGCACAACATCAGGTTGCATAATATCTTAAGCTTTAGGACCAACACAGCATATGTAACTATAACAATCTACAGCAATCCCTAACATATGATTCACAAAGAAACTGATGACTGTTCATTTTGTCACTGTTCACAATTGTTTTGGATTGAAAAACAAGTTTTGTTATCATGATAAACAAACTGAAATGAGGCTGTTTGCCCAAATATGAAGCATGACACCTTATACAAGCAGATAACTGTAAAAATTGACAAAACTTTAAAACACTAAAACTGAAATAAGTGTACAGAAAACGAGGCTGTGTGGATTGCTTAGTTTTCCTGAGATTGGATCTAACATCGTATCTCTTTGTTACAACAGAATATTATGGTGTTGTCACTGTACCAATTGGGGCCCGCAGTATTCGAATACTGGAACAAAACACGTCCAGCTCTTACCTGGCAGTCAGGACCTTGCATCAGAAGTATTACCTCAATGGACAGTGGACCATTGACTGGCCAGGAAGGCATGCCTTTGCGGGTACTGTGTTTGACTACAGGAGGCCTTATAACAGACCTGAGAGCCTCACAGCAGCGGGTCCCACCAATGAGACGCTAGTCATCGAGGTATGGTTAAGTCTGCGCGGTAGCTGCCACTTGATAGCTGCAAAAATGTTTTAGATGTTCTGGGAATGTTAGTGAATGTTTTGGGAATGTTCCCTGTTTGCTGGGAGCCTGCCTCCTATTTCTGAACAGCCATTGTACAAAGTAGCTTTGTGTAGTTCTATTGAAATTGCTGAAATATGAAGAAACTGTCAACCACAAAGCCACTTACAACACAATGTCTTCCAAAAGTCATTAGTTGTAAATAGAATGAATCCATTTAACACAACTCCGAAATAAGGTTTAACAAGTGCCAAGCCTCTCATAAACCATAAGTACACTGCCGTGTTTCTGCTTGAAACAGCAGAGATCTTTTTTATGTGGTTTAAGTTTATTTTTATTTTTAAATACTTAAAAATTGTATAATTACAAAAAGAAAATGCTTGATGTTACCTCCTATATTTACCTTAAATTCCCAAAAAGAAAATACAGCCTTTCAAATGGTGGTATACATTTAAACTTCTTTATCCCTGTAGAACCCCAGCCAACATATGTATAGCATAATCATAGATGAGACATAGCGCTTCGCAATTTAGTTCAACACTGGCTTTGATATGACTAATACCCAATGCTATACATATGTGAAACTGAGATTAATATGTCATAAGAGATCCTAACAACACTGTACACACAAGCAAAAAATTTTTGAATCTTTAATTCTCTTTATGGGTTCTACAGGGATAGGCCTGGGACTGATTTTTATCATGCCTGTCTGTGTGGAGTGTGCATGCCCTATCATGTTTGCGTGAGCTTCCTGTGATCACTCCCACATGCCTCCCACATTCCAAAGCCATGCACTTCCAGCAGGCTGCGTGTCGCGGTCCCCCGCACTAACACCCCGGCCCAGGTGCAGCCGGCCCTGTGGCGTCTGCTTCCTGGGAAAAACCTCAGATCTCCGCACTGTTTCTGGATCAGTGATTGCAAATAGATGGATGGTGCATGTTTATACACACAATGTCCCAGAATGAGAACAAATATATCAAATTTCAGTTCTAATGTACAAAATGAAAAACATTGCTGAGAGAACCACAACTTTTTGCTGAGTGCTTTTTCGAGAGATGATTTATAACATCTGGCATGGGCTTTAACAAGTTAAGATGCACTCTGTACCTCGTTATTTGGAGGTCACTAAAGCTACATTCACAGACTACGATTTAAACTTTCATCCACTCCTCATTACTTTGAATTATTCTAGACTCTTAGAGTGATATAAAACTGGTATCCTCACAAAATTTTTCCACATATTTTATTCTTCTAACCATAATGTTTTATTTAAAATTTATCTCTTTTGTTTGTCTTGCTGTAAAGCTCTTTCTTTGTTACAAATTTGGCAGTATAATTTGTTGATAGCGAACACCATAGATAAATTAAGTGTTCTTTTTTGGGCATTGCAGCGCTTCTCCAGAACATTTTCCCTAATGAGTAAGGAGTACCTGTCAATAAAAAGATGAGGGAAATTGATGAGAGTCATTTATTCATTTACAGATCCTTCTCCAAGGCCGTAATCCAGGACTGCAATGGGAGTATGCTGTTAGAAAGGCTGACATTGACAAGAAGACTCACATAAGGCACAACTACACCTGGGCTGTCATTCGATCACAGTGTTCAGCTTCCTGTGCGGGAGGTAACATTTTTTTAAATCTTTGTTATCATCTTGAATATTACCTTGGCTTATATATGACAGCATGTGATCCAGAATGGTAACCACATATGTTTTTTGAGCATTTGGATGAAAGACATTATTTTCCATTGTGAAGAAATCTGAATAATGAATTATGATGAAGCTAGAATAATAGATTTTTGGCAAAGGCCCATAAAAGAACTTGACTATCTGAAAAAAACAGTCTTTGTCAATTACAGGACTTTGTCTGTGATTTATTGCAGAGTAGGCGTGTTCCCATTCAGTTCTCTCTCCTCCTTTAATGGTAAGGTCCTCAGGAGCAGTGGAACCCCCCCTATATGTGCTAGACGTGTTCTGCTCTGCTTAAGTGCGGTTTTCTGGATTCTTCCTATCATTACTAATCTTGAGGACTGCAGGTTCCTCTTCTTATTGTACCACAGGCCTACAATTAGAGTTCAGTAATGACCCTGATGGTAGCTTGTAGGGAGGAGATCAAGGGTGAACAAAGGTTTGAATGGGCACTCTGTCCAAGAGGTCACAGGCCTCAGTGTTTGTAAAAGTTTGAGTAGCACATTCCCACTCTTGTGCTTAAGTCCTTTCACAGTTTGGAACTTCTAATTTAATGTGGGTTTGTTAGAAAGCTTGATCTGGCATAAAGTGGTTTAAAATAATCAAAAACATTCTGCTGAGGCCCCTAAAATGTTTCAAAAACGCAACAAATTAATAAAGAAATAGTTTGGAGTCTTATAATTGGCTTTAGGCTTCTTTTGGGGGTGTTGGTTCCTTTCTTATGAATGAAAATCGATCTCCTGTGTGTGGTTCTGTACCAGGTCAGATGAACACTAGGGCGGCATGCTACAGGGACGTGCGCATCCAGGTGAACACCTCATACTGCAGCCCCCAGAGTGAACCCTCCACTGGCCCGATTCCCTGTAACACACAGGCGTGTCCTCCCAGGTACTGTGGGCGTTCAGTAACACTTCAGTAAGGCTTCACAATGGTATAATGGATAAAATATTATTGTACTTGTTACATCTCTTTTTTTCTTTGAGTACAATCTCAACATGGTAACGGTACGTCTGGAAGTTAACAGTTGTCAACTGGGCTTCTTTCTTCCTGATAGAAATGTTTCACTGCTTATCTATGTAGCTTCCTCAGCCTGAGAAATAATTGGTTAGGGACCCCATATTTATCCTCCAAGGTAGTTTCACTACACAGCTCACTTGAATAGGTTCATTAGCTGAACAATAGGGGAAGGCAAAGAGTCGTTGGAATATCAGTGTCCTGACTCGATCTTTTCTCATTTCAAGAGAGTCATCAAGAGTGGCTGACCCGGTGGATGTGTTAAGTGGTCTTAATCTTTCTGGGGACTGATGCAAAAATAGGAGAGAGGTTGTGTCTGAGGCCTCTGCCTCTATTGAGGGAAGGATTTTCAATTTTTGCCTAAACTGATTCCTTCACTCCTCTCTCAAATCCCTATCTTTCTTTCTTTTAGATGAAGGTACACAGCTGATTCAGGTCCTCAGGTGTTGCTTCTCCTGTGCTAGGAAATCCTTTTGTGTAAAGGTTGCTTAGTTTCTCCAATGTAGAGCTCCAGACACACTGGACTGCATAACTAGATCACTCTTCTTGTGTTTGAGTGTCTGGTCTTTTGTGTGGACAAGCTTCTGCGTTAGTGTGTTAGTGGGTTTGGTGAACACATGGATCCTTTTGAGCTTTTCTGACACACCAGCCGCATAACGAATGACAAGGTTGTTCTGTTGATTCTGAGCCTCAGCTCTATCTGCTGTGCTCTTGTTAGATCTGGAGACTGACTTAACAAAGGCCCAATTTGGGTATCCATAGTCCTTAAGCACTGTCTTCATGTGCTTGTTTTCTTTTTGTCTACTTTCTTCTAGTTTCCCGGTTCGAATCCCAATCTAGCCACCTGGTGTGTCCTTGAGCAAGACACTCAGCGCTAGCTCATTGTAACATGCATCTGAAATGTTGTAAGTCGCTTTGGATAAAAGCATCTGCTAAATGATAAATTAAATTATTATATGGCCTGTGCAGGCCTGTATCTCCTGGATGTTGATTTTCACCCAGGTGTGATCCACATATCTGAACCAGTGGGTTGGTGTTGTCCCCTGGAAGCTGAGTGCTATCTGTTCTGCTTCTTCCATGTACAGGTTAGCAACAATGGGTGACACAGGAGAACCTCTGTATGTAGGTGGTGTTTAGACACAGGTCCAGAACACAAATCTGATCCAGGTTGAAGTTACTTCTTGTGTCTAGGGTCTTCTTCTAATCCTCTCTGCTGAAAACACCCTGGAGGATAAATATGGAGTCCCTAACCAGTTTTTTTAGAAGCTTTAGAAGCTGCTTGGATGAGTAGTGAAGCATTCCGATCAAGAAGAAAAAAGTCCATTTGACATGATTCAACTTCCAGACAGCTCCACCTGGATGACTGCAAATCTTCATCAACATGGCAATAGTATATACTTTTTCTCAAAGCTGGTGTGTTTTTATTCTCCACATTATCTCATATTTTTCCTAAATGCACAATGCTACAACAGTTTAGACATCAGACATTTTCACATATGCAGTCACATTTCCTCTTTCCTGATTCTCTGATACTGCTGCCCTTTTAAGTTCTATGTTCGTTTTCCACACAGCCACGCAGGCTGCTTTTGCTCTGTGTCATGTTGATAGCAAATGATTAAGTACAAAAGCTACCCTTTTAAAACACAGCAAGTTTTGAAGTCATCACTTGAATGTGTATATATCATTTTATGTGTAAAACTTGAGGAACTGGCACTGAAAGCATACTAAGACCAGAGTAAGGCACGTTGGTCTGTCTTGATAATGTTGTCCTTGGGTCTGAACCTTCCTTAAATTTCCCCACTTTTCTCTAAAGTTGTCTACTCCATGAACCAATAAATCTGCTTTATCTACTTTATTGACAGCATGCCAGGGTTCCAAACACCACTACTTTCATCATTAGACTACATGTGCATTTATGAACAACTTGATGATTACGAGGAATATCCGACTAGCAGTAATTGCCATGTATTTATGCATTTTTAATAGCAAAACTGTTGAGTTCACAAACAGAAACGAGGTCCTTAGACTTTCCAGTTTTACCTCATTTGACAAGTACGCAAAAACTAAACATTCTACCGCAGCTCATCAAAGTAATCAAACTGGTAGTTAGTCACAGATTCCCAAACATTTGCTTGATGCAGGAAGGGTACAGAGACAGGCAGTTGCTTATTATACCAAGCAGGGCGGTTTCCCTGAGTCGCCTGTTTAGAGCAGCTCACCCTGTGCTTAATCTGGACTGGCATTGCTTCTTCAGTGGGCTGTGCTCTTACTGGGCAGGAGATGCCCATGGGATGGCCACCTGGAAAAGGCTGCCGATGGTTTTTAAGAAAGGGTGGGGTCCAGCTGACAGAGTCACTGGGAGTGACCATCTGCTTGCAGCCAGTACAAATACAAGCTTATGCTAATTTAAAAAAATGGACTTTGGAGTTTAGTGGTGGAATACATGTAAATAAACAGCAGTTTGAGAAGCACACTAATGTCTCATCCAGTGCTGAGATCTGGTATTTGTCATTTTGCGTCTGCTGATGTGAAGTTAAGGTTTTATTAAATTCACTAACACGAAATCAGCATGCCTTAGATGTTCACTCCAGCTCTGGTCTGGGGTCGTTGTTAGCAAGCATACATCTTTGCTTCAAGTTTACGTTTTGTGTACTGTAATATTTGGCTTTGTGTTTGATCCAAAAAATAGCTTAGCAAGGTTGATTAATTAAAGAAAAAACGGTGTTGTGTGTTTCATTTTACTGTGATTGATTTTGAACAAAACAAAGTACACACATTAAAATCAGTATATTACAACATCCAAGTAAAATGTCCAGTGATTTTACATATAGATCAAAAGATAATGATAAGTTACATTTGTTAATATGTATCACTTTGTAACTTAGCTGTGCTTAGTTGTTTCTAGGTTGCTGTGCATTTCTCTATCAATACACTGCATTTCAACCCCCAACTTTGACACGATCACCTTTAACTCCCCCTTGTCTTTATTGATTTATCCTGTTGATGTAAAGCGTGTTGCTTGTAAACACGTAACCAAGGAGATGGCTGGTCTCTTGATTTACGCGGAGAGCGGAGAGGGGCGTTGCAGCCAATGACTTCATCCTAATCAATCACCATGAGGATCAACACAACACAAGAGAGCTCAGTTGCTCCAGACCGGTCAGGCATGGGGGGGCTGAGGGGAGCTCGTCTGGCTCTCCTTTGCACGTTCAGATTTCCGCACTGAGGTAAAGCTGTGGCGACGCACCAGCTGCTTGTCACTGGGCCGTCAGCCTTTCAGGAGAGGAGACCCTGGAAAGAGTGGAACGGTGAGGTGTTTGGTTACCCTCCACCCATGCTCCTCCAGACTCCAAACAGCCTGAGTATCCTACTCCTCCCCACCCCCTCCACATATCCCGTTTTCTCCCTCTGTCCACAGCAGGATGTTCTGTGTCTTGTATATGGAAGCTTCTGCCCTGGCTTTGAGATTAAAATAATGATTTGAGGTATAGAGTAATGCCGTATTCCTGACAAAGTCCACCAGCAGGTGCCAAACCTCAAGCAAAATCCAAACTGGATTTAAACACATCTGGCATATTTTGTTTCTTTGTAAGAGGCTGAACCTGCCTTTAGTCTTCATTGGTTGTGGATGAAACCCCATGGTCAGATATCTTTCATTTATTTATATTTTGCAGACATGTCTGGTACTTAAAACATCTGGTTTTTGTTAAAGTACTGAGAATTTAAAAACTTGTGGTAAATAACATATTTCACTTCTTTATTAAAGACCAAGTAAAAAAAAAAAAATTATGATAAGGAGCACCCCGTCACTAGAAGTGTGTCAGAAATGCACGCTCGTCATCTTGTCACATTCTGAATGCCGTGGCAGTTTTACAGTGTTGAACTAGTTAAGGTTTTGATATGCATTTTGTGTCGTGGATAAGTGTGTGGCAGCTATACAAGATGTAAGACATGTGGGCTGCTTTCTCAGGGACACACTGCGGCACCACACTGAAATGCATTGGTTCCATTTTCAGTCAGCAGTGAAGCACGCAGGAGAAGTACAGTTGCCAAGGGTCGAGTTTTTTGGATGAATCCTTTGTGAAATGCAATTAGTCTGGCTTTGCAGTTTTTGCCCTGGGCTGAGCCTTCCCACATGAAGTCAGAGGAGCTCTAGTTCAGCTGCTGGAGTAAGCTTAATGTGTCGTGGATGTATACCACGCACTCTGTTCTGAAAAGCATAAATATACTTATTTTGTCACCTCAGCCAGGAGCATCTCAATGTCTTATATCTTAACACCCCATGTCCAGGGTAACAGTTACCAGAATCTAGAGGCCATTTATGATTTAAATTGCATTCTTGTCTTAAAAATGCCAATCATATTTCATATTGAAATGGTTGCAAAGGAACAAAAAAGTATTTTTAGTGATGACTGGCGTGGCCTTTGTGTATGGCATTTAAGATAGGGGGTCATATAAGAATAAGAGTCTCTTTTAAACGGTGAGATTCACATAAAACGATAAACATGCAGCAACACAGAAGGTCTTGTTTCACTGGTCTTTATTGGTCAGTTACTTTTGGACTTTCAATTTTTCATCTTGCTACCTCTGCAGAAGTAGAGGATGGCAAAGCCATTACCTCATGGAAATAGTGGCCGTTCAGATATAGCGCCTTACATCAATTCCGAGTAGTGTTTCTGTAAACGCTAAAGCAGCATCCTGGCCATCCAGACAGCAACACTGCTGAATACAGTCCCTCCTCTGCCAGGGCCTGGTCCAAAGCAGCTTCTAATGTTTAGCCTCCTGTAAGAGTGGCACATGTGTCTCTACCAATTGCATTTACAGGAATGATGTATTCCAGTCAGCACATCTGGTGGCGGTCGGCTTTTCTGCTTAAGCAAATCATGCTGGATAGAATATATGTCTATAATAATTTTAAAATCTTGCTGTTTAAATTGTGGAATACATTTCCATATATGTCAGGTATTAAAAGTAGAACATCTCAGTGAAAATGTTAAACGATGTTTATTATTTGTAGATTAATTACACATATGAAAATTATATAGTAGACAACGAGATATATTTGTGTATAATGTCATTGTGTCAGATCTAAATTTTATCATTGACGTGATGCTCAGGAGGATTATGAAGTGTCTTTACTATTTTGAAGTGCACCTCCAGATTTTATGAAGGGCACAAGTAGAGTGGAGGCCAGGTAACACTTTTATATTAGTCAAGCGTGCACTCAATGAACGTCTGATTATGCTGTACATCATGAGACATAAAAAGAGAGCAGAGGAAGCTGAGAGCAGGTGGGAAGGCTTCCAAGCCCAATATAGATGGGATAGCAGCCAGAGAAGGGCCAAACAGCCATCCTGACAAACGTGTTATAGCATTTCAAGGAAGTCATGTGCTAAATAACAACAAAGTTTAGACTGGCGAGACGCACAGACTGCTGCCGGCAAACCAAAATGGGCCTTCAGCTCCATTATTTTAAACTGTGTCAACACAGCATTTAAAATGTGGTTGAGCAGAGATTCATTGTGTTTTTTTTTTCCTGAAGCTTACTAGAAATCAAACACTGTAAGCAAGATGCTCTCTCTTCAACCCCTGGTGACCCCCAATGACCTACTGTAGCGCTAGGACATTAGACAGCTCCGGGACACTGGCACACGTCAACAGTCCGAGTGGGCATCTGCTGTCATATCACCTGACTCACTTAGCAAATAAGTAACGTGTTAGGTCAGCGCCCCTTTCCAAGGGTGTTTACTAACCTTATACACTGAGCACCCAGATGACTTTTATTATTAGACAGTTAGCTAATCCATGCAATTTAAGATGCTCTTGTTGTGACACAGCCTCTGATGTAAAGCACTGGCAACCTGTGAACAAGCCATGACTCGATGCCTTATTGAGTCCAGTTATAAACCCAATACGATGTGCTGTTGTTACCAAATGGTGTCAGTCACACTGCTACTCCACAGATCTCATCCACTGTGTCAGTATGGCCTTTCTCATCTGTTAAGTCCAAATATCTCACCCGGCACTGCTGCGTCTGTGCACAGCTGGAGCGTGGGAGAGTGGGGCGCATGTAGCCGCAGCTGTGGGGGCGGAGAGCAACTGCGCGAGCTGCGCTGCCGGCAGCGGACAACCCAGAGCCTGGTCGAGACAGTCACCGATAGCCAGTGCACACAGCCCAGCCCGCTGCGCAGACAGAACTGCAACGTCCACACCTGTCCACCAGAGTGGAGTGCAGGCCCCTGGTCTCAGGTGAACAGACTCACACTATTCAAATGCAGTATATTAGCATGTACGGCAGATAACTTACACTCCTTAGAAATTAACAGCTTTATAAGATCAGTTATATAATTGAGCAATATCACATGAGAAAGAGCACAGTTATACTGAATATTTGCACAGCTGTGATGCAGTTGGGGCCAAAAGGGCTACAAGCTGAGTGTTTAAGACATCACAGCCATGCTAATATTCAGTACAGCAGCATGACCTCAAGTGTGATATTGCTTTTACATAACAGTTCTTCATACGCTTTATTATTTGACAGTATTAAGCAACAAAAGATTATTGTTTATGTAATCAATTTTTTCGCTCCACCAACACAAATAGTTTCTTTCAGCATAGTTCATTACAATATACCATTGAGCTTGTGAATGACAGTTAGTGTAATTAATGGTTATTAGAACACCTGCGATGTGGAGTGATACATATAGTTAAATATATTGTTATACTGTATATCAGCACTCATGGAATGCCTCTAGTCCAGTCAAATTACTTTTTGATGATACTAATATTGGAACTGTTGTATAAATTAACGTATAGCCTAATATTTTATCTGAATCCTTCAGCTTATGTCCTTTAATTAAAAGCATCATTGTTGCTTTCTGGCACTCTAACCAAAAATAGTTTTGCCACGAATCGAGAACACTGAAATGGGACATATTTATAGATATATAAGAAGACATTGTAGATTATACACTGCATTTTTTTTGTTGTAATGTGTAGAATGCCTGCTTTGGTCTAATATAACTAGGTGCTGTAACATTACATTGAGCCACTGTACATAAAGCTGTAGTGCTTTGACCTTAAATTTTTCAGAATGAACGTTCATGCCTGTATGTCGGTTTTTATGCTGTGTAATTAAATGAAGTGTTTTACATTATTTTCAAGATGATGATGAGTGATTCATACTAAACTAAAAAAAACTAAAAAAAAACCTGCCTAGGTACACAGTGGGCAAAGACTGTTTCTATGTCATTAGTGTGGTTAAGAACAAGAGCCGTATTGTGCACTAAGCTACACTGCGCCAGAATTGCCATATTTTATAGAGCATTTACAGCAGGCACTTAAAGGCCAAGTTGAAAAATTTATGAAAACTGTCACCTTATGACAAGTTAATTCCCCCAAAAGACACCATTATTGTAGACGATATAAAATCCAATCTTATAAAATGAGAAAATAATTCATCTAATTTAAAAAGCAGACTACATTACACTTATACTATAATGATGCAAAAATAATGTAATTGTCAACAAAATCACATTTTAATTGTTTCTTTTTTTGGTCTGTACAGTTAATGTCATGTCTGTGAGATTAAGAAGACAGAACAGACTTGTAGTGTTTCGATATGTTGAATGCTTTGTGATGACGCCGCACCGGGTGCTTTGCAGTGCTCCCGTAAGTGTGGTAAGGGCCAGAGGAGGAGGACGGTGGTGTGCAAGAGCACGAACCCCGGCGCCCGGTCCATCGTCCTGCCCGACAGTTCCTGCTTGGCACCGCTCAGGCCCAGTGCCCAGGAGCCGTGTCTGCTGAAGCGCTGTCCAAAGCGTCGGAAGGCACAGTGGCTCCTCTCCCCCTGGCAGGAGGTACAGGGAGCACGGGGGTTGTCTTTTACACCGCACCAGTTTGGCCAGTAGGAATCAGGCCAAGTCCAGATCAACCACATGACGAATTGCGGTCATCTTGGTTTGGTATTCATTCATTACAAAATTATTTATATATTTTGTTAGTTTTGAGATCAAAACACCCACTCCTTGTCTAATGACCAAGTTCCGTTCCAACAGCAATGGTCGTTAAGCTTAATGTTCGTTAAACGAATATTACAGTAGCCTAGGCAAGACCATGACTGTGCTTTTGACTTTACCTCAGAATTCTATATTCAGTTGGTTTGATGATTTGTTCTACATAAAGTGGACATTTTTAACATTTTGTATTTCAAAGATCTCTCCAGTACTAATTTGGTCATAAGTGCTCGCATTGGTCAAAAAATATTTTTTTTATTATCGTTGCATTTGCAAATGGTCGCTAAACAAGGTTTGTGTCATTGACCATTATTTGGAAAGGCATAATAGTAATAATAATAATAATAATAATAATAATAATAAATTTTATTTATGGGCACCCTTCATGACACTCAAGGTCACTGTACAAAAAAAAAGAAAATAAAAATCACATTAAGAGAGAATAAAATAGAATAATGGAAGCAGCTGTCATTTCTTCAGACCTATTTTTCTGTGCTTTGTCTCAGTGCTCTGTTACCTGTGGCACGGGTGTTCAGAAGCGCTTTCTGAAGTGTGTGGAGAAGGACGCTGGTGGGATGCACAGAGAGCTGGCAGCAAAGAAGTGCCAGCACCTGCCCAAGCTGGAAGCGGAGCTGCAACGACCCTGCGCTCTGGCAGACTGCCCCATCTCTGCTCAGCTCCCTCTCTCCCGATTGGCTAGCCCAGACTGGTACACTTCCCCATGGTCTCAGGTGGGCCACATTTCATGTTGAAGCTTAAAGTGCCATACAGCACTTTAATTTGTAAATTACATGTGTAATTTTATGTATTTAAATTGTCACATTATTTAAGGCTGATTTCCTCTCAAAAAAAAAAATTGTTTTGTTTTATACTTGGAAATTCCAATGTTTTTAGGCACATAAGTCAAATGAAATTGCTCCAATATTAATGCTCAGTGTGGTAATATGTTTTACTGGGCAAATCAAGCGTTCATACTTATAAGGACCATACGGCTGCACAGAGTATTTCTTAGATCTGAATTATAGGGGCTCCACAGCTTAACGAGCCCCATAGGAATTCAGCCATCTGAAATTGAAGCAGACTGTGTGGAAGAAGGTCTTGGGTCAGCAGCAGCTCATCGCCACTGTTTCCCCTGTTGGCAGTGCACGGTGACGTGCGGGGGAGGGGTGCAGGTGCGCTCCGTGCACTGCCTGGTTCATGGCAGGCCATCATCAGCGTGCCGCCTGAGCCTGAGGCCCGCCACGTCCCAGGCCTGCAACACACACTTCTGCTTGCAGCCCCCACAGAAGGGTGAGCGCATGCCCCTCCCTCACTTGAACTTTAACTGCTCTTGGCTTTGAAATCCTGCAGTAACAACTTGCATTAATTACTTCACTGTTTGCCTCATTGTCACTGGTAAACCAGGCCCATATGTTCTTTATTTTTGTAAATATTTCTTTCACATGGGGTGGCGATTGAGCAGGTAGTTTTGTCACATGAATCTGGCCAATCCGATTAGCAGATTGGCACGTGCGGTGATTTAATCTGACTTTTAAGGCGGAAATGACTGGGTTTGCAGGTAAAGTTATACTTCTGTGCTTTTTTTGCAGAGACGCTTTGCGCTGATGCTTTCAGTTGGTGTTACCTTGTACCCCAGCATGGTGTTTGCAACCACAAATTCTACGGGAAACAGTGCTGCCAATCCTGTTCTTATTCAAACCTATGACGCTAAGAAGTGTTTCTCTGTACCTAAGACAAATGTGGAGAAATCAAGGTACAAGATGGTGCAGAATATCACGGAGTTTGAAGGACTGAATTTGAAACTGTGTGGAAAGAGGACATGTTTTCCAAGAGGGGTGTGATGGAATCTGAGTTGAAACTGCATCCATAGAAAAGTCTTAAAATGATGGGATCGCCGGCAACTCCTGTCCATTTGGATGTACCTCCACCCAGGAAATGCACTCTGCCCTTTGAGAAAGACTGTTTGCTGATGCCTAAGACAGACTCTTTTTTTTGGTGGGGGATCCTGGACTGGCGTCATAGTCCAGTAAACCTGCTCAGCAACTGTGTAAACATCTGTGAGCACTTTCAGAGGCATCTCGAGAAAAAGAACTGAAATTGCTGCTAGAGCAATTTCTGCTTTATTTCTCAATCCTCTTGTCCATAGACTCTCCAGCTCAGTAACGCATGTGTAACACTTTGAACGTATGGCATTACAGATATTGTCCTGGGCAGTCATACTGTTTGTGGTGCTATTTGAAGATTCTTGGTGGACAGATAAAGTAAAGCCATCTTTGCCACTATATGTGTTTAAAGTTTTAAAGGCATGAAATTGCTCAATGAAGTCAAAATACTGAAATATTAAATAATTGTACTTTTATTTATTAGCAGTGATCTGGCTGTCGAATTGTGTCATGCATGTGTACACCCTGTGTTTTCATTCATGTCATTAAACACGCATGCATCCATTACAGAATTTGTTATCAATATGCACATTTCTGTTGTTATTTAAAGCAATGAGCTGATGCACTTGAGTAAAAACCACATATTCCAGCACTTCTCTAGAAGAAAGACATGTTTTTATTCAGAATAATAAAATGCCAGATATTAAGAACAGTGCAGACTTTAAAAATGTTTCTCTGAATATTAATTTTGAATTTATTTTAAAGTTTTGTAAAAATAACTGTAAGACATATTTGAGCTACACTGTAATTCATTGGTACATTGAATATGTTCTGACTAGTCCTATTGCAGTACAAATACATTGTCAGATGTGGCAAAAAAAAAATTATTCCAGTTTATGTGCAGTAAAAAGTGATAATTACAAATTATTTGTTCATGGTTTTGTATTTCATAAAGCGATTTTGCTGAAGAATGACACCTCTGCTCACAGCTGTCATTTCTTACATAGCTTTGCCTAGTAAATTCAGCCTTGGAAATGTATACACATGCACTGCAGATTATGACATTGTGAGTGCTGACTCACAACTTGAAATGCTCTTCAAGCCCTATTGTTACCAGATGTTTCTCACTACTGGGAAAGGTTCAGTACAAATATATGCTTGTATGGCTTTAATTTACTTTAATTTTGGATCCAAGTGAATTTTGTTGCTTTATTAAAAGTTAAACAAAAATTCTTGATGTGGTAATATGTATGATATGTCAAGTGCCTGAAAGTGCCCTAGTGCTCAGATGCAAGAGTAACTAATATAAAGTACTAGATCAAAACTGCTGTCTCAGTAATGTGTCATTATTTAATTTGCCCTCTTGTCATTGAACTGAATACATATTTGTATCAGAACATGAGTTTTATACTAGATTTTACACCAGTGTAACAAATTTTAAGATAATCTTCACTGATTCCTCTTTATTATAAAAAGCATTTGGCATTTCATATTTAACAGCGAATAAGTTTCCGACATGGAATCAATATATGATGTTTGAACGCTGTGTTAATTCATCTTCTGATCCTCATATTAACCTCTAAAACGTGTTGCATTTAAAGTACTCACATTAACTATGTTTGTTTATAAATGTTTGCAGTCTCCAGTCTTCTCATCTGACAGTAATCATTTGAACCTTGATGCCTTCACCACTTGTAGAAAACACAAGGATATTCTGGGTAAAAAGTAAAAAAAATAATAATTTCCTCTCTTCAGCTCCCCATGACTTCTATAGGTAAGATTTTTCTGTGTATATCTTACAGGATTCTTTTGACATTTTCATTTATTATTTTTCCTTTAATAGTTTTTTCACTTCTCACGTATTTACAATACAATGTTATGAATTGTGAATTACCAGACCAGCAATTTATGACTGCATTTTTATGTAATCTTTTTGTTTTCACAAAACCTTAAACCTTAATTCTTAACCTCAAGGTAACCCACCTTCGGAAAAATATTTCAAACAGATTTGAAAATTTGAGGATAATTATTTTTTTGTTCATACTGTTATCCAGTGTGAACAATTTTAAGATACACAATAATTCTGCTAATCAGCTGCGCAAAGCAATCAGGAAGTCATTTGACAAGTGCTCAAACTCAACTAGTAATGTAAATACACAGATGACTTGCAGACAGTGTACATATTACTTAGTGGATTGATTATTATTATGTTTATAATGTATTTATTCTCGCTTTATTGTAAGTGGTTTATTGATAACTACAGATCTCAGCTAGAAATCAAAGTTATTTATCCAAGAACCTTTTGAAGGATATGTGCAGTGCCCATAAGTGCGACCTTCTGCACTTCACTAGCTGACGTCCCGGGAGCATTTTAAGACTTTGGTCAGATCCCTTCTTTAGTGTCCCTAATGCTCCTATTACTACTGGCACAGTTCTCATCCTGCAGTTCCACATCCTGCTGATCTCGATTTCCAGGTCCTTGTATTTACTGATCTTTTCAGTTTCTTTCAACTTGATGTCAGTGTCATTTGGAACGGCCATATTGATCAGCAGGCAGCTTCTCTCTTCCTTGTCATGCAGCACTATTATTATTATTAATTATTTTTATTATTAAATTGACATTCTGTGTTTATAGAACACGTAATACTGTAACAATTTATTTAATTCATATAGTAAAACAAACCCACACATATTAGTAAAACACAACTTTGCTATTGGTTTGTCAATTGAATTGTCGTTATTGTTAATATCAAGTTACAGCAAAACCATACACTGCACTTAACAAGGTTCTGGTGTAGTGTGCCTTTGAAATAGAATATTTTAATATTTTCAACAGTAGAAATACATTTTGTGGTAAGTGTAAAGTGGCATTAGTTGCTCACATGAAAATCCTAATTCTAATTCATGGCCTAACTACATGCTAATTTTGTAATAAATTGGTAGCTTTCCTGCAAAGTGTTGACCCCCTGTCCAGGTGTCCCCTGCCCTGTGCCCTAGGCGGCCTGGGATAGTCTCAGAGACAAACCTATAAGAGGTTGGATGGATGGATGGATGGAAAGACGGATGGATGGAGGAATGCCTCTCCTGACTACACTTTGCCTTAAATTTATTAAATCAAACCACCATTGGTTGGGTAATACAGTGGCTATGTGGGTAGCACCTGACTTACCTCTAGGGTCATGGCTTCAAACCTTATATATATATATATACTGCTGTGTTCTCTCTGATGTCCCACTTTGCAGGCTAATTATATGAAACAATGCCTGGCCACTTTGGCTGGATTTTCTCACAGAGGTCAAATTGTCTGGGTAAGAGTGGTGACAAATTTTCATGGTTGGACTATATTTCCAGTTGGCTCCTTATAATGCAATAGTTAGTCAGACAATAAACAAAACAGCTCCACTAAACGTTAAAACCATTAGAACCATTAGGTGCACTCCGTGGTTTAATGAACATACATGGCATCTAAGACAGGAATGCCATAAATTAGAGTGCAAGTGAAAGTTTACATATCTCGAGGTATTTCAGTCGGCGTGATGTAGCACGTTATTATTATTATTATTATTATTATTATTATTATTATTATTATTGCTTTATTGTCATTGTACGGATAAAACGAAATTAGATGTGCAACATCTGATAGGTGCAACACTTAAGACAAGAATCACCCGCCATCACACACTCACACAAAAAGTTAAAAGTTAAATTGCAAAACATATAAAATTTAAAAACAGATAAAAATTTAAACGGATAAAATTTAAAATGGATAAAAGTATTGCACTGATAAAAGAAATTACACGGGTAAAAGTATTGCACGGGTAAAAGAAATTGCACGTAATTATCGTTTAAAATCAGAAATATATAAAATTATTGCACCCGGTTAGCAGCTCGGGTCACCCAGGGAAACAGCTGTGTTAAAGTGTGTTAGTCCTGCTCTTCAGGCTCCTGTATCTCCTCCCAGAGGGCAGCAGAGCAGACAGCTCGTGTCCAGGGTGTGTGTCGTCCTCAGGATGTTCCTCACTCTGCTCACACATCTTGAATTGGCAACGTCCTCCAGAGAAGGCAAAGGGCATCTGATGATTCTCTCTGCAGTTTTGATAATCCTCTGAAGTGCCTTCTTGTCTGGCGCAGAGCAACCAGCGTACCAGACAGTAACGCAGTACGTCAGAACGCTTTCGATGGTGGAGCGGTAGAACGTGTCCAACAAGGTTCCCTGGAGATTACTTTTGCAGAGCAGCCTTAAAAACTGCAGTCTCTGCTGGGACTTTTTGACAACTGCTGTGGTGTTTTCTGTAGCACATGCATGTATTTTTAGTGAGTTTACACCAATTCATGTGTTACACCTTAAAAACTTAATAACTAATACTAAATCCACCACTTGTCCACTTGACCTGATTCCAATGCAACTGCTTAAAGATTCAATAGAAATTTTAGTATGACCTTTAGCAAACATTATGAACACTTCTCTGAGTTTAGGTGCTGATCCCAACTCATTTAAAGTTGCAGTTGTTAGGTCAATGCTTAAAAAACCTAATCTGGACTCAGAAGTAATTAGTAACTGCAGACCTATTTCAACTGTCCCTTTTCTGTCAAAGATTCTGAAAAAAACTGTTGCAATGCAGCTGCAAGTTTACTTAGAAACTAACAGTTTATTGGATAAGTTTCAGTCTGGCTTCCGACGAGGACACAGCAAGAAACAGTCTTGATTAGAATGGTAAATGATATTATGATTTCGTCTGATGCAGGGAACATGACAGCTCTTGTTCTGTTAGATCTTAGTGCTACATTTGATACAGTTGATCACTGTATCCTGATAAACCAGCTTCAAAGTGTGGTGGGCCTTCATGGAACAGTTCTTAGGTGGTTTCATTCTTATCTCACAAACCGTTACTATTATGTTCAAATGTCGAATGACAGCACACTCTTATCCATGTCCCCATTTAGAAGTGGAGTACCACAGGGATCTGTGCTAGGTCTGGTATTCTTCTCCATCTACATGTTTCCTTTAAGTAACCTTATACATCAGTATAATCTCCACTATCATACTTACGCTGATGACACTCGTTATACCTTGTAGTTAAACCGGATGACACTGCATCAGTTAACTCCTTAGTTAAATGTCTCAAAAACATTGAAACATGGATAATGTAAACTGCTTAGCACTGAACACAGATAAAACTGAAATCTTGTTGGTTGGGGGTAGTGATCTTGCTAGGAGAACTTTCAGTTCTGTCCTCAATGCTGCTGACCTTTGTTTCTCCATTAGCAACTCAGTGCACAACTTTGGCATCATTCTAGACTCAAAAGAGTCAGAAAGTACAACCATATAAGTCCAATACTGTCAACACTCCACTCGCTCCCTTTTACATACAGAACAAGTTTCAAAATTCTCTTGTTAATCCGCTCATCCATGTCCTTATGGACCTTGCTTTGTGCACTGGTGCATAGTCATGTTGGAACAGGAAGGGGCCATCCCCAACCTGTTCCTGCAAAGTTAGAAGCATGAAATTGTCCAAAATGTCTTGGTATGCTGACACCTTAAGAGTTCCCTTCACTGGAACTAAGGGGCCAAGCCC
>JABJVR010003554.1:3301-15786 GCA_025773905.1 Chitala chitala
CATCTGGCCAAAATCACAGTACACATGAGTGAGCATGCAGCAAGTATCTGGGTAACATACAACATCTGGCCAAAATCACAGTACACATGAGTGAGCATGCAGCAAGTATCTGGGTAACATACAACATCTGGCCAAAATCCGAAGTGTGTGAGCACCGGACATCATTTGGTCCCAAAACTCCAACGGTTCAGAGGCGGAAAGGTTGCTTACATCATCACAAGTTTGCCAACTAAAAGTCAATGCATCAACCAGGTGTGACATTGTAATATGTACTAAATGTCAAACGATAATTTGATTTCCATACTAACTACTCCAGCACAATAGCACATACATCCCTCTCAACAATGTAGGCAAAGCACAGCGAGCACAAGGTTTAAGCATTATAACTTTCAGCTGTTCTCTGCTGATCCAGGTTTTTGTGGCTTAGGTGGGCAACCTTGTTGTCTCGGTACTTAAGCCTAGTGTAACGTTCCAGGGAGAACAGAGGAACAGAGGCAAGGGTAGAGTCTACTGTGCGAAGGGGTTTAATACAATGAACAGGGTACTGGTACATAGAAACAAGGTAAATCACAGATCTTCACCAAACACAAGGGCAACTAACAACTGGCTAAGGACTAATAAACCAGTGAGGTACATAAAAGCACATTAATAGGTTGAACGACACAAGGCTGGCAACTGATAATGAAGGAATAACAGGTAGGAAAGGACAGGAGGAAAGGCGACATCTAGGGGGCAGAGGAAACATGACAGGCAGGGTGTGACACCTAGTCCTCGTTAAAGGCTGCAATAACTCCATTTGCTTATTTTATTTTGTTACTTAATCAACTGAAACGCACCTTTCACACCTTTGTTTATTGATGCTTTTATTAACAGAAAAAATGTATTTACTTTAACCTAAAATTGCTGTTTTTTCTTGCTTGTGTCTCTTTGTTGTGGCATACTGTACACCCCGCTTAATGCAACACACAAAAGTAATTCCAGAAAATCTGCTTAACAACTGAGACCTGGGCAGAATTATATAGATATCAAGAGAGAAATATGTAACTGCCTGTGAAATATATATATATATATTGTGGAACCTGTCATGAACACCCTTTCAGCTCATGTCCACATATGTATCATCCATTTTCATTAAGAAATGAAACGATTGTTTTGTACACAGTAAAAGTGCTGAGCAACATAATTGCTCATAATAGAATGCCTCCATAAAAACGTATTAACTTCACCTAATTTCAGATTGTAATTTATGCAGGGCAGTTCTATTGTTCTTCCACCTCTGTTCCTAAATGTCTGGTTGACATTTGAAGAGAAAGCATTTTTGTCTGACCTCCTACCTGAATATTAATTGAACTGTAAGAAATTCAGAGCTGTAGTTTTCAATACAGCAGTTCCGCTTGGCATTGTGACTCACCCATTCGGAAGGAAGACACCAAAGGAGTCTGGCCGTATGACAGTGAAGTCACTGTCAGTGACAAGAAGAAGAGATTGATTGACAGCAACAGTGCTGGCAGTGCTGGCATCTTCCTCTGCTCCTCATGGAGAATGATCTTCTGGTTGTCTGCTCCAACCACCTACCAGACAGGAATGAGATTCATATTGTAAAAAAAAAAGGTGTTGCGAGAGGAATGCATCATAAAATGCCATCATCTTCACAACCATATGTACAAAAAGCAGCTTGGGGGAGGGTGACAATACACAGAACAGCACAAAATGCTTCTCTTTTAGATAGCGTAATGTGGTCCACCACAGCTGCTAACACTCAGAATTACATTTGCCTGATGTGGAAAACTGGGAAGCCTTAACTCTTGTACTTCTTATCTTAGTCTTTGGTGGCCTGCCAAAATGTAATGGGGGCCACCAAAAGGCCAGTAAAACATGACCAGATCACATGATTAGTCCACTAAGCTAAACATCTAAGCCTGGACCGTGGTTGGACACCGCTGACCTAAGCCATCTGCTTGGACAGCCAATCAAATCCTTGTCCTGACTTACCACTGTAACCGTGTTGTTCACCTCTGGTATATAGCTGATCCTTTAAATATAAAAGCACCACTGTAACAGGAGTGGTACTGACAGGAATCAGGTACATACAGACGCTGCCCACACAACATAACCAAAAAATAGGATTAGACCACTAAAGTAAAAGAGAGTTAATCACACTACTATATTGTCCTTGAGGATTAACACCATAGCGAACTATTTCATCTTGTAAATAAAATAAATGCAACAACTACGTACAACAACATTAACGATTACTTTAGTGATAACAGGAACACACATCAAAGGTAAATTCAGAATTACAATACTGTATTTTTATATATACACCACATATTTCTAGATATGGGGAAGGAGGATGTAGCTGACGAAGATAGAACAGGAGGAGAGGTATAAATGTATTGTGCACATTAGACAGGTTTAGGGACCTTGGTACTTTTGTCTGGTTTTAGATGTTTGTTTGAGCTCTGTTCCTACCTCCCCTTTTTGTTTTCTTATTTCTCTTCCTCTTTGTTTTCTCCGTTATCTTCCCAAAGATCCTGCTGAGAGTTTGATTTCTCCTTGTTTTTATCTCGTCATTCACTCTTGTGTTATATCATTATACCCTAGACCTTCTATTATGTAAATCTTTTTCTTCAATAAAATGTTTGTTTAACCAAACCATTGGCTGTGAGTTCCCTTGATTTTTATGTTGCGGCCTTGAACATGCCAGGCGGTAACAGTACCTGCCATTAACAGAAGCAGCTGCTAAGACAGAAGAGAGATCTTATCAATATTTACAGCATGTTCTCTTACGGTAAAGCAAGCGGAGAACCCTCAGGGCTCTTTAGCACTGATTGCTAAAATGTACGTAGTTGTTAACATTTAAATTAGCTTCAGTATACTGCAGAGAGAAACATACCAAAAAAGAAAAATGGCAGAAACTGAAAACTAAGACAAGTGTTCTTAGCAGCAGTACTGCTAAGTGGTCAGGTGGTCACATGGTGGACTTTCCTGGCCTTTTATGTTTTCTGCTCAGACAAGAATTTCCCAGCCAAAGCAATGGTCCTCCAAGTTGTGGTTTTTTTGTGTACTATAACCATTATTGTCCACAATAACCACCTATTTCTCACCATGATAATGCTGCCTGACTGATGGAGAGTTGACTAGTTGGCCTGTGACTTGACTTCAATTAGTTTGGCTGGAATTACAGTTCTTGTCACTGCAATGTAGCTATAAGGAGAAATCTGGTACGTATATCTATAGACATACCAACAGATGCTCTTACACAATGCAAACAGAGTGGATTTAGGCTGTTCCAGACTGCACTCTGAAGTAGGCACGGATGTATGTTTAAGAAAAGTGACTGTTTCTGTAGGATTAACATTCCTGGAGTAATACTGAGAAGTAAAACAGTGAAGGATATATGAGACAAAGACTGTCTCTGGGGTAGCTGATATCAGTACGAAGAGAAGGTGAGAAAGGCAAGGAGAGAAGAAGGCAGAGATACACTGAGATACACTGAGAAACACTGCACTCAGTCAAGTGGGAGTGTGTGCAAGGAGTGAAGAGGACCAGAGAGGAAACTGGAATATGACTAAAAAGCAGGTGACAGACTGAAGGTTACAACGTAAGAAGAATAACTGCCTATGCTGTTAATTTTTAAGAGGAAAAAAAATAAAGTCTGACAGCAAAACACCAATATTAACCCCACACCAATATTAACTCCTATAATCAAATATAAGACTGAAATAGTATGGGTGTTTTTAAAACAATTAAAGTGAACCTCAATCACAAACTTAAAAAACTGGAAATAATCCTTTCATCATGCCAGTTAATAGTTACTGCTCACTAGAACAAAATACCTTTCAGTGACAGGTTTTCTCTGCACAGCTCGAGGAGGGGAGCCGTCCCACAGGAGATCAGTGGGCGCACAAAGAGCTGCAGTGCTGTTTAACCTTCTCAGGCATTTGTAGGACAAATTCGTGTGCACTCAATGAAAAACATCATTTCACAAGCCCTTGAACCTATTGACTTAGGAACAACAGTAGTTACTTTGTCATTCTGTCACCTGCACAGAAAGATATGCAAACCCCCCTGCCCCCCTACACACACACACACACACACACACACACACACACACACAGAGAGAGAGAGAGACAGACAGACAGAGAGAGGAACCTGCTAGAAAAGAAAAAAAAAACAATAAAATTATGCGAGGAATTTTTCTCTGCTTTTTATGCATCAGTGACATGCAAATACTTACCATAACCCTGGATTTCCTGGCTCAATCATCTGATTATCTAACGTGTATCGATATAGTTTAGAACCATACAGCAGACCAGTGTATGTCAGACATCTTAATGACATTAACTTAGGTTCTCTGGAAGAACATATTTCTGCAACTTTCCATTAATGTAAAAATGGCCAGTAAAAATAATATAGTTCATATGCACAAGTGTGAATATATATTTTTGGTTTTCTCTCTCTATTGTCTTTTTTTACTTTCTTCCCTTTTATTTATACACATCTTTCACTGTCTGTCTGTCTGTGAGAATCTGTAGGTCTTCAGAAGCGCAAGAAAAGAAAACACAAACTGCAACGTTCTGGAGAACGTGGAAGGGGGGGCGAAAGCAGAGTCTAAATGCAGAAGGGTTTATTCTGATGGATGGGGTCAATACATTAGGTGAACAGCATAAATAACCAAAGACCATCCAGTAACAAGGTGAAGGTCAATTTATTTATATAGCACGTTTAAGTACACCTCTGTTGTCTAAAGTGCTTTATAAAGACTGAGCACCAATAGAACAGAGCCTGCATGCTTTGCTAGACTACAACAACTAGCAAGGGAGAAAACTATAGGAGGGGTATATAAAGAGACAAGGAAATAAAACAGCAGATAGCTGTAATGAGATTAACACAATGACACAGGGAAAGAAGGGTGGAGCAAAAGAAGGAAACTGGAAAATGACACCATTAAGTGGAAAAAGAGAGAGGGTGTGACAGGCTCAGGGTGTTATACCAACAGGAGACATGAGTCTTTTTTGAGAATCTGAAACTGTGATTTGAAGAAAAAGCTCAAGGACACTTGAATTACAAAATGGAGTTAAGGGTTATATTACTACATGTTATTTCTGTAACTCTGTTACCCATGACTACCACAGAAAAATGGTCAGTACTGAGCAACAGGAGGACCTGCAGGAGAAGGTGTCAAGGCTGAGTCTCTTTACATGCATTTTCACACAGGATGGAAACTTGTGCAATATGGATGTATGAACATGTGTGGCTCCACTCATCGCACGCAACTGATTTTTTCATACAACAATTTTGGGGCAATAAACCCCATTTACCTTCTATTCTTATGTCATGTTTCAATCAAAAATTCCAATTTCTATTTTTACCTCTTCTGCTATTCTGTTAAATCTCACACTTCTGTTTGTACCACCTGGCAATATGATAAACTCTTTAATTTGTACCCTTATACCATATATCATTTAACTTATTCTAGTTTGTCTTGGTTATTTTCATGCTATGAAAATGTAGGTCTTTATTTACTTACATTAAACAGGAGTCATTGGTTCACCTACCAGGAGCCTAGGTGTGTTTATATATGATTTTATCTTACAGCAAGTTATTTCTATCATTTATTTATTATGGCAAGCATTACTTTTGTTTGGTTTTATCTCATCAGCTTTAGTAATTGCATTTTCTGCTGTAGCTACAGTGCTGGTAGACTTCAGTTCACCATGTGCTGGTAGACTTCAGTTCACAGTGTGTCTCTGCCCATATGGTTGTGCACACTGATTTCACACTTTCCTTGCTTACAGCATGTGCCGTGTCTGGACACAGCCCATTTGTAGTAACTACTGTATATCTCCTGAACTATATTGCTGGCCAATAGATTTTATGTTTTGAATGTAGGTGCATGTCAGCCTGTTTATGTTAAGGTTTCATCCATTGTGTTGTTTAGATTAGCTTTATGATCCTGTTCCCATTATTGTCACTTCTCACATTTCTCATTGTCCCATTAAGGCTTTACTTCCTGTTTTTCTGTGCATTCGGCCCTTCTTCATTGCAAACATTATGGTTTCACATTTTATCGTACACTAATCTTCCCTCTTTGCATTTAGAGTTGATGTCCTGCTCCTTCCCCTCATGCAAACCCAGCACTAACCCACAAGTCCAGGGGTTTGTCACTATCCCTGTGAGGCTCTCCCTCTAAAACACACTGATGACACTCATGTAGGCAACACAAAGCTGTAAATAAACCTTCACAGCCCTTCGGATCCATCTCACAGTAAGAAAACTCTTCACATCTTGGTACATACCTCCATAGCAACGCAGCAAGTGTCTAAGGACATCTCTAGTTCATATTTATCAGACACTTTCATCCAAAGCAATTTACAACATTTCACATACATGCTATAATGAGCTAGCACTGGGTGTCCAGATCAAGGATACACCAGGGTTGGGATTTGAACCAGGAGACTTCTGTATCCAAGCCTGATGTTCTGCCCATTGAGCCACCAAGACACAACTTTGCATAAACAAGCAAAAAAAAATCATAAAATGTGTATTATTACTATTGAGAGATTTTGAGTATTTATTGATTGGAGAAAAAAAAATTTTGGAATACGTTTACAGTACAACAAAACGTGCAAGAAGTGAGGCTGTCTGAATAATTTCTCTCTGCACTATATATACGCAGTACACTATACATACACACACTCAATTTGCTGATATAAATCCACATAATTAAAGTAAATCTTGTCATATATTTTTACACCTATAATATAACCTTGCTAAGAGTTGCTAAGAGAAAAACAAGTAGATAGCTAATTGGGAAAATAAAGAATATGTTTTTAAAGTATAAAATCTGTTTAAATACTTGCTTAAAAGCAGTGTTTACTTATTTTCTATATTTTAGGCTCTGTACATATAAAGAAAAATGTATTCATTAGTAATGGAATGGTAATCAGTGGAAGCCTGGAGCCCATCCCAGAGGGCGCAGGGCACAGGGCAGGGGATACCCTGGAAGGGGTGCCAACCCATTACAGTCAAAATAGGTCAGCTGAATTCTGCCAGATCAGTACATTTGCATGACCACAAAAACATGTTATTTAGTTCAGTGTTTTTTTTTACCTTTTTTTTTGGTACCCTCCACAGCACTATTGCCCCTATAACATCTGTATCATACTCAGTCAGTCTCATTCAGTGCACTAAGCCCATGATAACAGTACAGCTATACAACGTAGCAACATACCCAGCACTCCTGAACCACACCCCTTCTGGGAGGGGTCACTGGAACACTGGTCTCACCTGTGCCTTCTTAATGCACCCCTAGTAACCTCTTCCACACTGCCTCAGTGCTTTGGGAGATGGTGTTACACAGTGGCCAGGTGGTGTGGTGGTTAGCACTGTTGCTGTGCACCTCCAGGCCTGGGGTTTGATTCCTGCTTTGGGTCTGTCTGTGTGTGTGTGTGTGTGTGTGTGTGGGGAGTTTGCATGTTCCCCCTGTGCTTGGTGGGTTTTCTCTGGTTTCTTCCGACAGTCCAAAAACATGCAGGTTAGGTTGATTGGTGTGTCCATATTGCCTGTGGTGGGCTGATGTTCCCTGCTCTGTACCCTCTGGGATTGGCTCCAGGCTTCCCTGTGACCCTCACCAGGAATAAGTGGTTAAGATAATGGATGGATGTTACACAGTATGTGGATAACTATATCCTTGTTTTTGTGTGCCTTCCTAGGGTCCTAGTGTGTGGTAATAATCAGCAAATGAGACCTTCTGAAGCTGTGGATGTTTTTGAACCACAGTACTGAATATTGCTTCACTAGACTTCGTCAGCTTCGCAACGCACCTGAAAATTAACAAGACTGAAACTTAAGTTACCATTAATTCAACTGCTAATAAATGTGAACTGACAGTTCTGAAACTGTTTGTTCCCACTTTTTAATGAAAAATGTTCCTAATACCATAGAGCTTGACTGACTGATTCATTGGTGCAAGTTATGGGTGTGTTGCAAGTAGAAAGTCTAGGGTCATATACAGAGCAGAGGGACCCAGGGCAAAAGAGCTTCTCCATTTATAAACTCATACATTTTTAAATTTCTAATTTCTAATCTTATCTTGTATGTGACTTATATAATTTTTTTTAACTAGGTTGCATTTACTTTAATTAGGTGGAATTGCCTTGTAAAATTTACATACTTTGTATCTCTTCATTGTATTCTCCGCAAGTGAATGACATCTGCTACAACCAACATGAGGTTTTGCTTTAGTTCTTTAAAGTGCTGTGCTGCTAAATTCTGATTTTTCACTTGTTTAAAAAACCTGTTATGCTTCCCTAAGTGGCCTGGAGGCTCAGTGGGTAGAATATCAGGCTGTGATCCTGAAGTCCTCTGGCTCAAATCCCAGCCCAGCTGCCTGCTGTGCCCCTGAGCAAGATACTCAAACACTAGTGGGTCTGATACGGACTGTGAAATATCAGTGTCAAAGGTGCTTTGGGTACTGCTGTGCTTCCCATTCAATAAATCCCCTTTTACCGCTTCTCCTTGTCTTCATTGCAGACTGGTTTTATAGTTTTCGGACCATTTGTCTGTTTCACTAAATGCTTGTGTCACATGTTACCTTAGTCTCTTTGGGTTTCCTTGCATTGTAGGTAGTGTTATTGTGTGCTTTGGTGTAATTGTAGGCCAATGAGCCAAGTGAATTTCTTTTTCAGGATGGGCTGTGTAGGTTGTATTTGTGCAACCAATTCCTGGGTCCCAGAGGAGTGCTTGGGATAGGCTATAAGAATACAACATGGCTGTTCCCTGGAGGAAGGAAAGGCTGGTTGTGGGGAAGAGGGAGCAGTGGCTGGTCTGGTGCTGGACAAGAGGACTCAGTGTCTGGGGTGGAGAAACAGGTCCTGGGGCTGTGAGCTGGTATTGAAGCTCTTCTTGTTTTTGGGGAGATGTGCTCACAGAAGAGTTAATATTGTGCACTAGATTCCAAGCAAGGGAGTCATTGGAGATGCTGTAGGTGAACTCCAGTTCCTATGGACATGCTGTGGAGGGTTGGACCTGAAGGGGTCTGCAGACCAGTTCAACAGTGGGGGTGAAGCAGTGACTACAGCAGTGACTACAGTGTTGGTGGGCCTGGATCACCCCCCCCCTTCAGGAGGAGTGGACTGTGGGGACTGTGGGTTGGTGGTTGTGGAGTCCAGTTGGCCCAGATGAGGGACTCTGCCATCACGGTGTTGTTGTATTGTGGATATATGGTGTGTGGCACCTGCTCAGACCTGAGACCTGTCTGTTAGCATTCTTGGGTCATTGTGCCAATTTGATTTGTGGTTCATTTTCACTTGTATGTAAGGCTGGCTCCATGCATTGTATCTGTGCATTGAGAGGTGTTTTGTGTGTCCTGTTGAGTTGGGGAGTGGTACCTGGGTGGGAGTTTGTTTGGGTGTGGGGTGATGCCATTAACTGTATGTTTATTTGGTTAATAAATGATGTAACTGTTTCTGGCCTTGTGCTCTCTGTGGGACCAGGGGATCCTCAACATTTCTGGTTGGGTGGGAGTGAGTAAGTTGGGGTCACTGGGTAGAGGCTGTATTGGTCACGGCCTGGCCATGTGGTGTTAGCTGGTCCTGATGTGACATTTCTAGTACATTTTCTTAGCTCAAGGTGTATTTGTTTTGTCCTGCTTTTTGAACGAACCCTGAACTCCATACCCGAATGGTCATTGGTGTCTGTATTGGTCACAGCCCCACAGCAACAAAAAAAAAAAGGTTAAACAAAAACAAATGTCAGAGCTAGGCAAAACATTAATATTTTAAAGTGCTACAATGGCAAAGGTTTAAAGGACACAGCATTGTTTCTATCAGTCTGTTAAACATACGCTTTTGCACAAGTTCAGACAAACTGAGCATGACTCCCTAGGGCGTGATTTAGCATAGTTGCTAAGAAACAGGGCTTGTAGTTAAAGATGGTGTAAGAATAAAATGCCAGTTTTACAGAACAGAATGCTTTATGAAGCATAACCAAGGGGCTACAGTCAAAGAATTATTTTCATCATGCATAATCCTAAGTGAGGCTCCTTGCTGTATTTAAGGTGTGAGGAAAAAGTAAACAAGGAGCACGGAAGTTAAATTTGTCACTTCATACCATTAGCTTCGATGGTGAGCATATAAGGAATTTTAGTGTTCTCCCTGAGCACGTCTGCGAATGTTAGATAGGCACTTCAGATGAAGGCTGAGCAAAATTGACAATGTAGCTACTTTATCATTACCTTCATACAATAAGATCAGTAGATAATGCAAACTAGAGAGCTTCCCAATGAGAGGGAGGGAATATGAACTAGGCTTATAGAGGGTTTAACACAGTGGAAGACTTTTAGAGAAAATGTTATGAGCCACACTTTTTACTTGAACAAGCTCACTAAAGGAAGTGTTCTAGCACCAACACTTTCAGGATGCATCATTGGTTTGAACTTGCAGATATTTCTAGCTGTAACTGTGTTGACTGAACGAAAGCTGTTTAACTGTTGCTGTTGCGCGCAGCTGATTTGCAAAATGTATGTAATAAATGTGAATTTATGTGTGAGTCACCATTTCAGGCAGCACTTGATAAAAATTCAATTAAAATCTAAGCGGAAGCAAACACTAAGAGCGAGTCTACGGTTAGAATCCTGAGGTTTTTGGAAAACACACAATTTTATTCCAACTTCTATGACCAACAACTGCTCGGGGTTTTTTATCATACCTGATTTAAAATAAATTAATAAATAAATAATATATGAAATTTGAAAGAGAAAATAGCACACATCCTCACAGTCACTGACCTTTCACTTCACCAAAACTATGCAGCCAAAAGCCTCTGTTCTTTTCTGAGAAAAAAAATGTTAGATTGTAGTAAACATTATGAAAGAAACCTGGCAGCAAATCGCATATTCCTGTCTTTTGCACTGCAAATATCATACATTTTACAAAGTAGGGATGAAACAATTATTCGAATAAATCAATTTATAAACATCTTTGAGGTAAATCCTTAGCTGTTATTATTAACTTTGTGGTGCGCAGACAGCCAGAGATGCATGTCATTGGAAAGCAAGAAATGGGGAAGTGCTAAAGTAAAATGGCAGAAGCTCTAAAGTTTGGCATGATTTCAATTTTTAGATACCAAATTATACTCCTACCAGTTTGTCTATCCCCCCATCCTTTTTCAAACATGAAACATTAGCTCTTTTGCAAATTACTCAAATAGTACAGTAATTACTTCATGTGGGGACAGTGCTAGAGACTGCTGATAGTGGCATTCTTCAATTAGGTACCAATACTAATTTTTCATGTACAAAATTTACAACTATTGATACTGATACCAATTGTGTAGGGAATGTATTTTAAGCCTATTAAAAAGGTATGCACCACCAATTGCCATAATAAAAATCTTTATATGCAAAAATGACAAAAATGTGCAAATAATCAAGAATCTCTTCCCAAGCGTAACTCTCATTGCTTATGAGTGGTATGTAACAGCATGTAAAAATCATCTTATATTTTGCAGATACTTCTTTTTACGGTCTGCAGGATCTGATTCACAGGAAAATGGTGTCAATCCTATCAATCAATAATTCGATATTGAAAAGCACTGGTTGGAATCGCAGCCTTCATTAACACTGTCTGAAGCCCACATGGAGTGAGCTGTACATCCTGCAGTTGCAGGTCTTGGAAAGGGGTCTGATGAAGTTAAATGAAATGTAAACGACCCATGAATCAAATTAGGAATAACTGCAATTTTAATGAACTTTTAATGTGATTATTTATTACCAGGTGGCTCAATGGGTAGGACATCAAGCTGGGATGCAAAAGTCTCCTGGTTTGAATCCCAGCCCAGGTGCATCCCTGAGCAAGACACCCAATACTGGTTCATTGTAACACATATGGGAAATATTGTAAGTCGCTTTCAATAAAAGCATCTGCTAAATGTATTAAATAATGTTTGATAATGACATTACTGTTGAAATGGGGACAGACATATGGAGAAACCCCTTTGTTTTCCTTACATAATCATACATGGTTAGTCACTACTGTGAATTTTTTTTTTAACTTCTAGAGACCATAGACACAGCTATTGTTAGATATCTATTTTGCCAATGTTGTGCTCATTTTCACTGCCTTCATCCATCTGCTTTTTCAGAAAAAGGAACACAGGAACACACCGATTCCAGAACCAGACATCATGCAACCAGGACCATTAAACTCTTAAAACATGAGTGAGACACAAAACAACCAATTTCTTCAGGTTGTGCCTTTTTAAATCAGTGTTTTTGATAAAACAAAACTGTTGCATATGCAAAAATTACATATTTTTACTTCAGTTAATACCAGACCACAGCTGTCTTTTCCCTTAAATTGTCAAGGACAGGTGATAGTCTATATACATTGAAAGAGAGACAGAGATTTTCGTCTGTTATAGGGAAGTTGCTTTTGTAAAATACAATAAATTTAATTCCAGATCTATGCCCACCTCCTATA
>JABJVR010003555.1:0-15786 GCA_025773905.1 Chitala chitala
ATCAACCTGACCTGCATGTCTTTGGACTGTGGGAGGAAACCGGAGCACCCGGAGAAAACCCACCAAGCACAGGGAGAGCAGAAAACCTGTAATCGTTAATCGTAATTTCAAATTGTAATAATTAATGAATGGCACAAACAGGTGCCAGTGAAAAAGAATGATTAATCAAAAGCAGTGAATTAAGTGATTATTAACAAGAAATTTATTAAAAGATGAAATACAGGTATACCTTCAGCCTACATCGCTTCAATTTCTGTCTTTTTCAACTTTACGGCAATTTTTGTTGTTGTTATTATTATTATTATTATTATTATTATTAATAATAATAATAATAATAATAATAATAATAATAGAAAAAAAAATTGAATTTAACTTTGTTAACCAACAAAGTTAACTAACTTTGTGTCGGTCAGTTAAACATTAAAAACCCATAAAAATTTAAAAGTTTTACTTTACATTAGCATCAAAATTTAAACTGATCAAAAATACATAGTAAAAATGTTGAACTATACAAAGACTCATTGTATTAGCGATGTTATGAGGTTGCTTGTAAGGGTTTATGGGGTGCCTGGATTGGTTTTTTTTAAGGGTTTATTTGACTTCAGTCGTTTCTCAAACCTTGGAATGAATTAACGACGTAGGGTGACATATACCTGTATATACCATAACTCTAAACCGGTACAATAAAATTCTTATCCTGCAAGCCCTGAGGAACGAGTATACGCAATAAAATAAGATCAAGTAAAAAGGAGTAAAAAAAATATATAAACGCGCATTTATATTATTACACAAGTATGTACAGTATATGCACATTATTGAACCAGAAAAAAAAAAAAAATAGCAGTAAAATCTGTTTCAGGATGTAAATGTGCAGTTAAGATGTGTGTGTTTGTGTGCATGTCTGCGTGTTCGCTCTGAGACAGTCATGCATTACTCTGATTGCTTGTGGGTAGAAACTGTTGGTCAGTCTTTTTGTCCTGGATTTCACACTCTTGTAGTGTTTTCCTGATGACCAAAGTGTGAAGAGTATATGCTGGAGGTGAGCACTGTCCCTGTTAATGTTGTGAGCCCTTCTGAGGACCCTGGTGTGATAGGTGTCCTGTAGTGATGGGAAGGCTGCTTCGATGGACTGTGCAGTTATGATGACACGCTGGAGGGCCTTCCTGTCCTAGATGCTGCAATTTCCATACCAGACTATGATGAAGGTGGTGAAAACATGCTTCTATAGAATTTACTGAGGATTTAGCTTGATATACCAAATTTCCTTAGTCTCCAAAGAATGTACAGTCTTTGTTGGGACTTTTTGATAATATGGTGTGTGTTGTGTGACCAAGGTGAGGTCCTCGTTGATGTGAACATCGAGGAATTTAAAGGTTTTCACCCTCTCTACCTCAGTCTGACATCGGTAAAGCTGTGTGCGCAGCGCCCCTTTTCTCCTGTGGTCTGCAATCATCTCCTTGGTCTTGGCATAATTCAGTGAAAATTGTTGTCATGATGCCAGGCCACCAGGTTGTCCTCCTCCCTCCTGTATGCCATCTCATCCCCTCCAGTGATTAGTCTTATGATGGTTGTATCATTGCAAACTGGTGATGGTGTTTTCCTCAGGGGTTACACAGTTATGTGTGTAGAAAGTGTACAAAAGGGGGCTCAGCACACAGCCCTGTGGGGTCCCGGTGGTTATGGTTCTTGTCCTGGTTGTGTGACTGCCCACTTTGACAGACTGAGGTCTGTCTGTTAGGAAGTTCAGTACCCAGCTGCAGAGGGTGGGAAGTAGTCCAAGAGTGAGTAGTTTTCCTGACTTTCTGTATGGGGTGCTTGTGTTGAAAGTTGACCTGTAGTCAACAAACAGCATTGACACGGGTTGTTGTTTACCAGGTGTGTGAGGGCTATGTGAATGGCAATGCTGACTGCATTCTCAGTGGACCTGTTGTGACGGTACACAAACTGCAGAGTGTCTAAGGTGCTTGGGATGTTCTTCTGTATGTGTGTTATGACTGTCCTTTTGAAGCATTTCATTACAAGTGGGGTGAGTGCAATTGGGCGGTAGTCATTTAAACAGGTCATTGGGGTTTTCTTTGGGATGGGGACCATAGTGGTGGACTTGAAGCAGGATGGCACTGTGGCTTCTATGAGTAACACATTGTACATGTACGCAAACACATAAGCAAGTTCTGTAGAGCAGACCTTGAGTGCATGGCCATTAATGTTATCTGGGCCAACTGCTTTCCTGGGGTTTATTCTTAAGGTGTTCCTCACATCGGCTGCAGACAGTGAGTGGTGAGGTTTGTGTGCTTATCATAGATGGAGGCTCCCTCTGGTACTGTAAGTAATGTATATTAGCAAAAAAAAAAATGTGTTTTGATACCAGTGCATGTGTGTGTTATTCACATCATTCACTGTGTGCGCGTGTACTTGTGTGCATGCAGGTATCGGACAGCAGCTCTTCCCTGAACCACACAGTGGAGGAGTCTCTGCAGCGGCTGGAGGTCCAGTACACGAAGCACTCAGACTACCTGTCCATGGTGCGGAAGCTACAGGAGCAGCTGGACGAGCTGCTGCGTCAGATGGGCGACATCCCCTTCTGGAGGAACTCCGACGTCTGCCTGGAGGACCTGGCTGCCAGAGTGGAGTTCTATGACTGGTACAGGTCAGCCACGCCCAGCCGAAGTAGCTGTGCTCCCAAGTAGGATTCCTATTGTACTTCAAACAAGAAGTACACATTACACACAAACTTGTTACATAAAACTAACATATAAAAGAACAGCTTGAAATAAATACTAAAATAAAACTATGTTATGATGCAAAACAAAAAAATACTAAATCATTTCAGAAAGAAAAAAAAAACATTTGTTTTTATTACTTCCACGTTGCCCTATAAAAATTTATCTTTTAGGATGTAAAATGTTAATTGGCCTGAGGAGATTCTCGCTCCTCAGTCCTCACACTGGGATTTCAAAATGCCAAAATGACTTAGTAGAAAATTAGAACTAAAACTAAAGTAAATTATAACTAATCATTTCAGTAAAATAAAATTAAAACTGTTCAAACTCTTAAATGTACTAAAACTAAAATGAAACTTGACATGTTAAAATAAATAAAAATTAAAACTAATGAACATTTCAAAGCTATAATAACCCTGCTCCCAAGTCCTTGTGCTCCTGGGGTAGAAGGTACACATTTACCACACTTTATTTGTTTAAAATCTTGGAACAACTTCAACACTGAAAAGCTAGGTGAAATAATTTCAGAAAAGTTTAGCTATGTACTAGCTAGTAGAGCAAGACCTATGTAATATTGATCCAAATGATATTTCCATGTTCTTGACTAAGTGAGGTGTGGAGGAGGGTTTAGGTAATTTTGCTGACTTGCATCTTCAGACAAAGACTATCCAATGTGTGGCTATCCAGCACATCAGATAGCATCTTCCAAGTTATCCTGTTTGAGAACAATGTCTGCTGGTATTTGTATCATCTATGCTACCTGTTTCTTTGAAGCAATTCTTTCTGGAATTTTCATTTCTGAGGCCAACACAACTTAGCTCATCTTGATGTATTTTTTAAAATTGCGTTTTGGAAAACATGTTTTGAAATGCTTTGAAAAGCCCAGAATGTACACCCACGAGACCACTTTAGCAACATGAAGTTTATGGTGAACTGAAGACCTTAAAGGTATAAAACAAGTCTTGCATGACAGATGCACGGTGAAATATGGTGTTTCCCCACACATGAATATCCTGCCATTTTTGCATTTCAGCAGGATTTTCCTAGTGAGTATTTGATCTCGTTGATTTTACTGAACCAGGCTCATTTTTGTTCATCCACAGTACTGAAGGGACTGACAACATAATGTCCCAGTTTTATCATTGACTACAATGAGTGTTTCTTAGCTGCAGGTGAAAGTCAGCCTCGGTGCTGCATGATTCTGTCATATGGCCAGATTTTATTACTGGCCCAATCCCTCAACCCAACCCTTTACTTACTGATTCAGAATCTCATAAGGCAGACATCAAATGTGTTTAAGAGCATCTCACTGTCCCTGCACCACCTCTGCTCTTGTGAATGGACATTGCCCAGGGCACGTGGCAGCGAGGGGACAAGGTGGAGGCTGGCTTGGTTATGTGAGTCGGTGGCTTCTCTCTCCCTCAGGTGGCTTGCTTATCTGGGCCTGCTGCTCTTCGATGTCATCATCTGCCTGCTGGTGCTGTTTGGCCTCATTCGCAACTCCAAGGGAACTCTCATTGGGTGAGTCAGGTTGTGTGGGTGCTATTGTGGGGGGTCTGAAATGCCAGCCAAGTCCATGCTGGAAATCCAGGCGTCTGTAGAGGACATTTTTCGACATTGAGCCGAATTCTGCGTGGAAATTACAATCCAAAGGGATCAATTCCTTAACTTCTTTTTCTTTTAAAATAACCTTCTAAATCTTAAACCTCATAAATACAGGGATTTTGAAGTTTAAATTTTTCAGATAAAACAAATGCCCTCTGAAAAACAAATATGAGGCCTTTGGTGTCCTCTGGCACTCAGTTTAAGGTATGTCTATTGGCTGAACAATTTTCTGGATTTAAAAGTCAGCATTTTCCATCTTGCATAATTATGCCTAATTAAATGTATCTGGAATATTGTTTTATGTATTGGTTAATAATATTCTTGTGTAATGAGCTGTGTAGTTTCTGTTTTTGAAAAAGTAACATTAAAATATTTGGCTCATTGTCTGCATTCATTCTCATAATTTTTGTTCATTTTGAATCTTTCCCTATTGTTGCCCTTAGTGATTAGCGAACTCCTCAAATTTTTGCTCTTTCAGCATTTGGTACCATTAGCGCGAGTCCGATTCTCCCTGTTTTCCTCACAGTAGATTTTGTGCTTTCACTTGGCTGACAGTGTTTTTCCACCACAGGACACCCCGCTGTTGTCCTTGGGCTGAGGCCTGATGCAGTGCCTTGTGAGGGTTACGTGACATCACATTGGGATACTGTCATGTGAATCTGTCACAGTCCTAGCACCTTTAGATCAGTGCTGCCCTGATAAATGCCACCAGTGCAGTAAACACCAGAGAGTAAAATACTCTTCAGTTCCCAAACTAGTGAGCCTAGCTGGGCAGGGGTCGGTATGGCCATCTGGTCTGTCAGTGGCAAACATGCAGCACTAAAGATTTTCTAATGTGAATGTGAGCAGCAAACTGTCACTTCAGTTCTGAAGCAACAACCCCCCCCCCACACACACACTCCCACCCTCATCAAGAACTGCCAACAAACATGCACCTCAGATCCAAGGGAGTAGTTGGACAGACGTGGAAGCGGTTGTCCTTCTGTCTTTAGACAACAGTATAAGAAGAACAAGATCTTCCACTCAAGGACTTAAACTAAATGAGGGCAAGGGGTTCTGGGATTTGTACACTCCCACATACTAACAACGTCTTGCCTGTCTGAATGAACGGGTACTCTGTTAGTAGGTTGGACACTTTAAAGTTTAGTGTGTGACCCCATCCTCCTCAGAAGCCTTCAGTCACAATTCTTTAAGCTCATTCTTGATCTTATCGTCCTGTGCTGTCCCCTTGCTGTCAAGAAAATTCGTCCTGGGATTGCCACGCTGCGTTACTTACTGATCTGTCAAAGCAGGCTCATAATAACTTTAATCTGCCCAAAGTCCCACCCTCCCCCCTCAGGGGCTAAAAATACTTCATCATTTAATAAATTAAGACGTTTAATGCTGCAGTGGTTGCTGACCACTATGTAGAACCGTCTTTTTTCTTCTGCATCATCTGTGTTACCTGTACCCCTGCCTCTAGGGTTATTTGCGGTCTTTTCCTCTTCATGCAAGTCAAGCACAGGAGGCTACATTGTAGGCTAACCCCCCACCGCACACTCACCCCTACTCCTTTCCTTTAGGCTGTCTGTGCTGAACAGAAGGGTGTACTTTATTTGCCTCGCTCTCCAGTGATTAGCCCTGTACAAAGATGGAATGTGGCCATTGTGCATCTTTGACGTCAAATTCCTTTCACTCTGGCAGCTCGAGGCCTGCTCAGAAAGTCCAATTCTGGCTTTTCTTTGTAGCCTGTAAGGATAATTTGCCAAATTGATTTATGGATGACAGCCAAATAGCAATGATGTAGTTGGATTCCTACTTAGTGTGCTTACCTCTTGTAAGACCGGTAAATATTTCCATTTTTTATTGTCAATCAGACAAATTTATGTCAAGCAAGTTGAATACAAAAATGTATATATATATGATTTTATTGAAGGGTGTCCTCTCAGGAGGAGTTCACTGTCAGAAGAAACCTGGGCTGGACTACAAACATTTGTCCTAGACTAACACTGCTTTCTCCTTTCACATAGTAAAGTCCCTTAGATAAACCAAGAGGAGCCTTTTCCTTCCTTTTTAACTCCACGGGCTTTAGTAAGTGGAGCCAAGGCTGGCCCTAGGAGGTGCAAAAATCCACCAGCCTTCAGGTCTTTTCAGCAAGGCCTCTGTTCACTGCCTAGCTGTGATAAGCAGGGAAGATTCACAGATAAATGACTCACACTTCTAGGCTGTTGGGATGTTTTTATATCAGTAACGTCTCAACACAAGTTTATATACATATATGCTCTCTCATTCCTTTAAAGGCTTTGAAGAGTTTTTCTGCCAAAAGGCCTTATAATCCTAGACTGCCGAATTTCCCTACACTTCACTAACACGGTTGCCTCTCTGATAACTTTATAGGTTGATATTGGTGTTGTAGAATTCTTGATGTTAAGACTCTTCTTGTACCATCATTACCATTGCCCTAGATCAGAATTGACATGTACATTTCACCTTGTACACCTGATTGGTCTGCTTAGTAGGGCATAGTACAGTGTGTATACATGTGTATGTGTTTAACCGTTAATTAATAACGTAATGTAGGCCACTGGCTTACTACCAACTGACTAACCCCAGTTATCTTATGTTTTATTTTTTTCTTGTCTATGCAGTGTCTGTTTGCTGGGCGTGCTGACCCTTATCATCAGCTGGGGATCTCTGGGCCTTGAATTGGCTGTTTCTGCGGTGAGTGTCTCCATGGCAACAAGGAGCACCTCTCAGTGCCAGTTAGAGCCAGGTAGACTGTAGTTTTTAAAAGGTACTTATGCTGAAAGAAATGTTATTATCATGTGCTGTGAGTCAGCAAAAATTCAGTCGTTGAAATATTAATTTAAAACTGAAAATTAAAAATACCAGTCTAATCATAACAGATAATTAACCCACATTTGACCTAGATAGTAAAGCAACACATCACTGAATATTAAAATCTGGGATATATGAATTTACTTGCATTACCTGTTAGGACACTGGAATAAAAAGGTCATGAATTGTTTGTGCACCTGGTTTTCAATCATTAATCATATTTGGGGTAGAAATAGGCTACATGGTAACACATTCAGGTTTATAGATGCTCATTGCTTGTAATCATACTTGTTAAGATGGAAGTTAAGATATATACCCCTTCAGGCATTTCTTGTAATTAATTCACTATTGGATGTTTGCAAAATAAAACGGGCACATACACTGATGTGAAATGATCCCATTGCGTATAATATTAATCTCTGCGTATTACTGATGTTGGGCCTGTGAATAGCACAAAACACTCAATTATCACATGCACAGCTAAAAATAGCAACATCTGTGATGTGCTGTAGATTAGCTCAGCTGTACCGGTGGAATGTGCTTTGTGCAGAACTCCGATAGGAAGCAGGCATTATGTAGTCAGGGAAGGAGAGAGACAGGGTGTGCCGCTGTGCAGAGGGAGAGGAGGGAGAGGAAGCAGCTGCTGCTGAAAAGGAGAGCTGAGTTGTACAGAGTCAACACAGGTGGGCACACCTGCTAGCCATGTTTAGCTGTCCCGCTCTGCTGTGCCACCCTATTCAGTCATCAGCCCTCTGTTAATGGCCAGAGTAAATTTTTTTACACTACTGAAAAGTGCCAAAAGTCGACAGTGAAAGGTAGAGTAAAGACTGAGATAGACAAGGTTTTTGGCATGCTGTAAGGGGGTCATTTTCATTCACGTTCATTTAGTGCACTGAAGTCACTTTGATTTAGAGGCAAAGTAGCCCCACTTTTCATTGTGTATTATAATACTAATGCATGAAGTCTGTGGCTTGGAAATTCGTAATTTTCCCTCAGCACTGTGGCAGGGGCTGTGGGAGTGCTTTATTCAGCAAGGCAGCTTATGGTGTTCTTTTATCATTATATTAATCTGTTAATGTCTTTGTTGTTTTCATAATGTTTAAATTTTAAATGGTCCTTGTTACCCCACTCCCCATTGCTTTTTTTAAAAAAAGCTCTCCCATAAATAGATGTAGCTGTTTTTTAAACTCATCTTTATAGAAAATGCTAAGACCACTGAATTTCCATTCATCCATTGACCCATTAATTCATTGTCAAACTGCTTCTCTCAGCTGAGATCATTGGTAGTGTGGAGCCTATTCCTGGCGGCCTAGGGCACTAGGCAGGGGACACCCCAGACAGGGTGCCAGCCTGTCACAAGGAATCATTGAGCTTGTTATTTTAAATAACCTCAGCAGAAGTTAGAGTTCCGTGGTTGCAAAGTGAAGGTGAGATGATTTTTTTTCTCCAACATTGATATGACCGTATTGAAGGTGGCTCCCCTCGCTGGCCTGTTGTTGACTTCAGAATGTCTTTTCTAGAGCTCATGGTCTGCTCCTCGTAGACTGTTTTCTGAGCGGTGCTCACAGGCCAGTTTCTCTGTGAGGTTGGACAGTGGAGACAGGCCTGACTTGGCTGCAGAGACAGGTTCTGCTCACCCACCTGCTCTGAGTGTACAGTGTGTCGGGGCCATATGCTTTAGCGTGATAACATACACCCAAACACTGTGTCTACACCCACAACTGGGTGGCATGGAAAGATGATGGAAACTTCCAGAAATTCTCACAGATGTGAGAGGTGTTTACAATGGCTATGAAATGCACATTCCCAAATCTGCATGTACTCATTAATCAAGGTTATATAGGCTCTGTTTCTTCTTTTATAATAAGTGTCAGTAAGAACTATTTTTGGGCTGAATCCAAGACATAAGTTTGCATTTGTATTTTTCATAAAGTATTACTTTCATGAATATGAGCAGGTTTGTCATGGTGTTGCCTGTTCCTAACATGGTTGCTATGGCCTGCTCTTGTGCTGCCAATAAGCCTGTATATTCTGTGTGACATCATTATGTCTCTTTGAAGAATGAAACTTCAGACAAGTCGTAGTTTGCACGGCACATGATGTAACAGCCTAACAGAATGAATATTCTCTACAGGTCTCTTGTCAATGTAATTGAAAGCTTCTGTAGACATACAGTTAAATATCCATGAATATGGAATGTGTTCTGAGTGAAAAGATGCAGAAAGGTAGCATTTTTATACTACCTGTCAGCATTACAGTCTGTCTACAGTGAAGATCTCAGCTCTGTTCTCTTCAGATTAGTGTTCACCACCTACTGTGTTTTGAAGTTTTTTATTCACAGCTGCATTTGAATTGCAAATGGTCAAGCTTTTCCAAGTGTTTTGCTTTGCTGCACCCTTTTAAACCATGAACTGACAGCTCCATAGTCCAGGTTTCTGTTCTTTAAAGACAGCACAGACATACTTGTTATTCTTGCTGCTATTTTCTTATATGACAGGTTGTGAAGTATGTAACTAATGTGTCTCCCTCCTTTATATACAATTACCCCCACTGCTGGCCCAGGGTGTCAGTGACTTCTGCATAGCCCCTGATGTCTACATCACCAAACTCACAGAGGAAAATGCAGTGATGAGCAAAGGTAAGCTGTAAACTTTATACAGCCATGATCAGCTGTTTAATATATTGTTTAAATTGCCTTAATTGCATACTTTTGATATGGTTGAGGGCTTGTCCCAATTTATAGGTTATTGGTTATTGTTTTTAAGACATGTTATAATCTTCTTTTACAGCAGTTGTATATGGCAGCAACAGAGGGGGGGGCGTAGGGAGCAATTTAGATGTCCCACCCACCCCCACAGTCCACAAGTTTGGGCACACTTTGCAATACGTTCGATAGCATCGCACCCGTGCAGTCCACAAGCTTAGAAATGGACACCCTCTGGAAGATGTTTAATACTACATGGTTCTAACTCTTTAACTTGCCCCCCCACTTCAAATTTCAAGCACAGGCCTGATACAGAAGATAATATGTGTGCTTTGGTGGGTCATTTTGTTATCATGTGGTGCATGTGGAACTAATAAACGAATTGTCTGTAAATGCATGTATTTTGTGCACGTTATGTGCGTGTATCTATATTGCGCATGTGAACATCTGCATTACAGCTCTGGTGCTTCTTAGCTCTAAATTTCAGAAGAACATGTTCTAAGGAACAGAGCTCACTATGTTCTTTTGGTGAAAATTGGGTGTGTTCACTGACATGAGGAGAAGCACACCAGTCAGTAGCGGTGCTTAGAAACGTGTTGAAATTTGAGCCCGTCTTTTTGCAGTTACTTCAAATGAAAGCATAGCCCAGGCTTATAACAGTAAAGATCAAAGTACTGTCAAAAGTTGTCATGGAAGCAGAATGTATTACAGCACAATAGTCATTTATTCAGTCACGACAAGAAAACTAGGGCAAATAGTAACATGGAGTAGGAACAGAGGAAGGGTTTCACAGATAAGTCCTGTCTCAGTAATGTAGCAGTGTCAGTGCTGTCTGACCCACAGCTCCTGTGTTATCTGAAGGCCAAAAAGAGGATGTCCAGTAACAAGAGGCAGGACATGTCGGGAGGTGTATTTTAGACAAGGAGTCAGACATGCGGATCCCTTGATTCACACCACCAGTGGTGACATTGAACACGTTGTTTTACGAGCTGTGAAATTAGAGGAGCCTGGGGCGTATGGCGAATGGAAATGATGCTGGTAGAGGACGAGATGGAACACACCACTGCATTTGCAAGAGACGTGGTTTCAAGACCGCTTGACGTTTGTTTTGACTTGCAATGGATATCACAAAGATAATTGCTCCTGTAACATTCTCGAGAAGGTAGGATTAGAAGTGAGGCTAATGTGTGAAGAGGTGTATTCTGATGGATGGGGTAGATACACAAGGTAGCAAGGAATAATAGCAAACAATCATCCACTAACCAAGCACAACAAATACCATTACTGAGCCACAGGGCTGCATCAACTGGCAAGGGAGAAAACAAAGGGATACATATATACAGAGGCCAGAAAGGAAATGGAACACAACTGAGGACACTGATTCCATTAACAAGACCAACATGATGAGACAGGAATGCAGAAAAGCAGGATAAGAGGGGAAAAGGCAACTCCTAGTGGCCAGGGAAGGGCATGATAGGTAGAGGGTGGGATGGTCCCCATTTTGATTGACTCCTTCATAGCTGGAAGGCCCTACATTTTTCTGTATTCTGTGCTTCTATTAAATCCCTGTGCTTGTCACCTGAACCCCCACCCTTTTTGATTTAATGTGACTCTGCAGTTAGGCCATCACTGTCAATATCTTATTTATACATTTATTTATTTCAGGTAGTGAAGTAGAAATCCCTGCTCTAGCTCATTGTAACATAAGTGAAATGTTATAAGTCGCTTTGGGTAAAAGCGTCTGCTAAATATAAAGTGTAAATCCAGTTATGTAAATATAAATGTAAATCCGGTTATGTTCACTGTTACATCTTTTTAAAAATGTAGTCATTAATTTGTTGTTTTGTTTTATGCCCTATAGAGACAAAAATCAGAGAATAAGGCTATTCTGAATCATATTGATAACAAAGAACAGACAATGGTTAATGATCGTCTGGTCAGTGTTTTTTAACTGTTTAACTTTTTTCCATTTTCACTCCACACAGACATAAGTACCATTTTGCAGATTAAACTTTAATCATTTTAATAGTTTAATGTAACATCTTAATGTGTCACCCTCTCAAAGAGTGTTTGTGTGCCTTCTGTATATTTATATGCAAGTACACAGTGAGTAATTTGGCATTTTGAGAGTGCTGTCAGGACTAAAAATGTCAACAATTCTGACTCACATAGCTGTGTCCTCAACAGTTTTCAGAAGAGTTTTGTCGGGGGCTTGAAATCCTGATAGCTGCTCGTGTTTCAGTTGCATACTGAGCAGTCAAGGGTCAAGGGTTACGTGGGTGAACATGCCTGGTGCCTAAGCAGATTCCAGTGGCATTTATCATCCAGGTTTTGCCATGTTTTCTGAGCTGCACAGCACCATCACACTGTCTCTAGGTGTACCACACAAAAGTGTATCAAGTGAAGTGCAGAAGCATCTGTGACTCACTGTGGCTCGCTCACTCAGTCAGCACAGCCATTTCTCATCAGGCTGCGAGCTCTCTCAAAGTTAACGTGTTAGACTTCAGGGAGGAAAAGTGTGATGTCAAGAAGTCAGCTGTAAAACCCAGTCCAGTTTTCATATCTGCAAGCCAGCAGCATATTCTTGAGTAAATTCCTAATATGTTGGATAGTAGAACCTTTTATATATTTGTATAGTCATGTAAGAGATCACTGTCTCTTTCAGTATTATTCTTCTAAAACAGCAGAAGATAATTAAATGTGATCCTGAATATGCGTCAGAGCTGAACATTTGTAAGAGTGGCTAATTGCTGATGGTACTGCTTTGTTTAGATGTAGTGTTGATTTACCTTTATCCTTCAGTTTGTGCAAGATTTTACTTATAACACTACATGCCTAAACTTTCTTAATTACTGAACAGCATAGTTTCAGTTTAATTTATTTTACGTTCAGTGCTAGTTAGCTTACTCATCCTAGACATAGAGTTTCTTTAAATGTTTGATACTAAGCCGATACTTACCTTACATGAGCACATTTATGAAAACCACCCAAAAGTAAGATCTGGGTACCCATACTTGGTCTGAAAAATATGTTTCTTGCTCAGTCCTCTGCTCTGTTCCTGTCAGCCAGCGCAGAGACTTTGGCAAATCCTGCACATGAATATCCTTTATCGTGTTTTATTACTGCATCTCATTTATATGTCTACTTCTCACAGCCTGTGCATGCAGCTCTTTCATATTTTACAGTAAACACATATACAGTGTTTTACGAGTGCATTAATCACTTTCAAATGCCCCTCCCTCTCCCACATTTCCTTTGTGCTGCTTCTGCTGGCTCCTTCATCATAACTCACAGTCGTTATTTTGGTGTCACATTTTTAATGTGCTGGATTCAGTGGGTGCCTTTTTCTCCTTGAGCCTCTTTGCTTTATGGTTCGCTCCTTGTGTGTGTGTGTGTGTGTGTGTGTGTGTGTGTGTGTGTTTGTGTGTGTTCCTCTTCCCCATTTTTAATTGACAATTCCTCCTCGTGGAAGCTATAGCTGATTAGTATTGGCTAAAGTGAATTATGAGTCTGTCCTTTCTAGATTTGTCTCAGCACTGGTAGATGAAGTAAAGGAAGATCTGTCATTTTAGCCTCTGGAATATGACCATCAAGTTATAGAAATTAGTTTCCATGATGTTATTCTTGCCAGAGCAATGCTGTTTGATGCACAGAACAAAGCCGTGTGAGACAGCTCACCAAATTGGGTCAGAGAGGAGCAGAGCAAATCTGCCTTTTTCCTCCTTTTCCTCATAAAGACAAGGAGCAGCAACTTCAGGGGGTGAGGTTGGGGGTGGATCACACCAGTTCTGAGTACATCTGATAAGCTACTGGAGGGTCAAAGATTCTGGTGTGCCATGCTGGAGTGTCACTGGCTTTAATTGGGCTGCATGATTACATGAGCACTGTGTGGTTGCACCTACTCACGTTTTATGCCCCGAGTTCTGCATCTGCACCAGTTATTAAAATCTTTTGAAAATCACTTTCTTATCACATTTAGTTCCAGCCTTGTGTTTGTGTTTCACTTGCTGTTTTATACATGTCAATCAGCATGGTGACTAGACATCAAGGTCCCGCCCACACTGTTCAGAATGTTAAGGAATTATCTGTTTGTTAATGTTTTGCTTGTTATTTTTGCCTACTTTTTTAAGCAACACAAAATAGGTCACGTTTTCATGCAGTTGTGTTAGTCAGCCAGTTAATCTGATTCTTATGTTAATCAGTAATGGAATTTTGAGCATCAGAGGTTTGGAACAGGATGATTCTTTTAAACATTTTTTTTCATTTGCAGAAAGCAGCAGCAGGCTGGTTACCAAGCCAATAAAAATTAAAGACTAATGTGTGGTCACAGTGGAGGTTTGATGGTCTGTTGGCCACACCATTGGCACTTCTGATGGACTTTGCCTACTGCATTCACACATGGTCGACAGACGCCAAATTGGCACTTTAGCAATGCAGTGACTGACCTGTCTCAGTAATTCAGTGTTTCCATTCCAAAAATTGCTTCATCCTTCATCATGCGTGCCTGAGACATGCTGACTCCATTTCAATGACCTCTGTCCACAGATATCCTGCAGTACTATCTGGGCTGCAGCATGAGCCAAGCGAATCCTTTTCAGCAGGTAAGTTTGCTGTTCCACGTACACGTGTGGAGACAGATGAGCCGCCTCAGCTCAGCTGGCTCTGACTCTGTAGACTGGAACTAATGAGGTTCTGGAGTGCATTCTTTGAGACTTATAACAGTTTTATTTTACTGAATTTAGTCTTCACCCATCTGTATCACATGAAAAAGCTTTTATTTATAATTCTGCAAACAATGCTTCATTAGACACTTTTATTAAATGGCTGATGTTCATTATACTCGTCGTAATTCCGGCAGAGGCGTGACTGGAACACTGGTCTGTAGACGGCATTGTCAAGCTAACCAGGAGTAATAGATTGCCTGGTTCCTCATCTGGGTCCCTCTAGTCTTCAGCTGCACACTAATCACCCTGCTTTACCCTAACAGGACGGCTTCATTCTCTTGGATTGATGAGCGCTAAATTGGCCCAGTTGGGTTTTGACAGTCTTGATTGCTCACCCATTTGTTAAATGAATCCTTTTTTATACTAAGGATGTGCATAAACTATACTGTGGGGTTTTAGTATGAGGTAAAATTAGCTGTAGAAGCCTAAAGCATATTCATTCTTATGGTGCATTTCAGGGTCCGTTGCCTGCCTGCCTGTTGGTTCGGAACTGTGTTCGTATAATGAACTAGTACTTTAGAAGCTGAACGTTTTGAAAAATACAGCAGGCTTGTTAATATCTGGCAGGTGGTAGATTAGGCCATTGTATTTTATACCATCATAAATACCATTGAAAGCCAACATTGAGCCAGCACCTAAATGTTCTGTGGTACTGTGACACAATCTGTGTGATAATACGTCCATTCATCTCACAAGTGCTGACTGTCACAAGTGTGCTTCCTGTGTCAACTGTTACCAGCTTTATGGACAGATGCAGGGTTACCTACTTTTCCTGCTAAACCTGCCACTTCCCCCTTAGTATGCAATTCCTATTTCAGATGCTTGTTCATTTCAAAATGCATGGGGCCCTGTCCAGAGCAGGGCTTTCTCTGGCTGTAACAACAGTGTCATACTTCAGGATGTATGAACTAGGGGTGAACCTACATTTACTTACATTGATTTTCATAAGGAAAACTATTTTGTAAATAATACAGGTTTGAATCCAGTGCCACAGGATGCTGATCATCTCATATCTGACTTGTGCAAAGTGGAAGAAGTTTTTTTTTGGCTTACACCAATATTTGATGGGACACCACAGCACATGGTGTGACACTAAAGTGTGCGGTGTGACACTGCTGCGTGGGCCGTGACACTATAGCGTGTGGTGTAACACCGCTGCATGTGGTGTGACAGTACAGTGTGTGGTGTAACACTGCCGTGTGAGGTGTAACACTGC
>JABJVR010003556.1:0-15786 GCA_025773905.1 Chitala chitala
TAAAGCGCTTTGAGGCATGCTGTTGCGAAAGGCGCTATATAAAAATAAATTGAATTGAATTGAATTGAATTGAATATAGGTCACACAAGAGAAACTGGAAGGATAACTGAAAACTGAAAAATAAGTTACTACTGGAAAACACAACAAAGCCAACCCCCCCCCTCCCCGATTCTAGACAGATCTAAAACATTTCTTTACCTGTCTGCCTGTTCCAGATATGTAGGGACCTAGACCTATCCCAGGTACTATCTGCCATTAGCCCAGTACTCCGCGCGCGCGCACACACACACAGACACACATGCATACACACACATGCACACAGAACATATAAAGGTGCACACACACACACACACACACACACACACAATTGTTATTAACTGTATGTTAATTTCATGTCTGTAGTTTGCGGAAAGACATCTACATGAGAACAGAGGGACTACAGAACTATGCAGAATTTAAGTCATTACATTATGCAGTTACATTGTCACATAGCTCCTCCACTCACTTAATATCCCATGTCACACATAAATAAATTTGACAAAAACAAATCCTCCCATCAATTAATATTTTATCTTAAAATAATTTGATATATAGGCAAGATAAAGGACTTGTGCTCCACAAGTTGAAAAAAAAGCAAACTACCTGCAACTACTGGTTTGTGATTAGTGGGTGGTGTTTTTTGTGTATCTCTTTCATTATATATGTATGAAATCAAATGTGCATTGACACAACCTAGGGCTGGTACATCAAAGGCTACTCTGACACTTAAATTTTGGTACACATAATATCCTAGGTGTACTAATGTTCTGTACCACTAGAGGGTGTAGGCAACAGCTCTTTAGAAAGCTTGTGCTGAATGCAAAAGCAACCTAATTACATTCTGTTAAATTTCGGATGTTAGTTGAGTGTTTATGCTTAAATGAAAACATCACACTGAAAGTCTTGAAGGTACCTTAGTCATGTGGTTGTTTTTAAAAATCTACTGCCTTCAGCATTTGTCTGCAGGAATGAATCTCAATCAAAGTACATTGTTGGTACACTTTTGTGCCTCTCAGGAAAAGCATCGGTTTTTATGTACTTGTAAATCAGTCTAAGGTGGAGCGTGTAGGCTGTAAAATGTATAGGCTTGTGACAAGCCAATGAATAAGCTAAACAGGACTGGTGTGGACACATCAAGATGAGGTGTGATTGTTCTGTGCTCAGTGACTTATAAATGTATGTTTTTGCTGAGAATTTATGGTTTAGCAATCACCGTGAGACAGCTGCTTTTTATTCAGGTTCTATTAGGAAGAGCAGAAACCCAAAAACAGGTAGAACAGTCATTTTAAATTGTATTACACAGAGCCTCAAGACTACATTCAAGGAAACATTCATGTCTTCAAAATTTAGATGTCAGAAATAGAAATGGAGAAGTTACCAAGCCTGTCTCTGAAAACGTGCACATTACAAACCCAAAGTGATCTGATTCCTAAAGGACTATGTTACCTCAATTATATGCAAATACATGAAATAAACAGTATTTTTGGGATAACTTTAGATTCAAGCCACACATTATGTGAAAAGCTAAGTATATATATTATAGGTCCTTACTGAAATTAAAAGTTCAAAACATAATTTAGACTACATATACAGTGTGTGTATGTGTGTGTGTGTGTGTGTGTGTGTGTGTATATATATACACTGTATATATAGTCTAAACTGTGTTCTGAACTATGAGGTTCAGTAAGGATACCCTGAACACAGGAAACACACGGTGCAGAAAGCAGACTTCCAGCGTGCGGTGAGGGATGATACAGGCAGCGTGGGAGTCGTCAGCGTTTGTTTTAATACAGGGGGAAACACAAACAAGCTCATAGTGGCATTTAGAGAAGTCCCACTGCAATTACACATTGATTTATAGATGCCATGTCAGGGCAAATCGAAACTGCGAAAGTTTACTGCAGAGCCAACTGTAGCTGGGTGCGAAGCGTTAAGTAACGCAACTTGTCACAATAGTGTAGGTTTGTGGAGTTAACAAGGTGCCACACATATTGAGATTAAACAAGCTGAAGCGGCCATATTCTCAGCTGCCAGCGAGGACATTGACAGGCAGTGCGGATGTGATCCATTAGACTGATTTAGGTTTTAGCAATGTAAACAAACCACAGGCAGCGCGGGAATAAGCGAGGACTTCTGATAACAGGTAAAAGACGTATGTGTGTGATCCCTCTTTTCCTACCAATAAGTCACCATTTTCTAGGGTCATGTCGACAGGCAATCGGGTCACAGTAGCTTTTTCTTGTTATCTAAGTGAGAAATGCAGGTGAGGTAAAATATTAAATAAGATTTTCCCACAATTCTTCCACTCTGTTACTTTCTGTCTCTCATTTCCTTGATGAGCAAGTCACCTATGCAATCTGCGTGTCTGGACCGTAACATCGATTTGTCAAAAGAGAAGTGGAAGTGATGTAAGTGTGTGTGCATAGAGCATCCCCAGGAGTGTCTAGGAACACAGCAGCGGCCTGAGCGTGAACCAGCTCTATTGCTGGTGGCACAATCGTGAGATATCGACGCGCTGTTAAACCCGTCAGTGCGGATTCTCCTGACTGAGCATGAAGTGGTGTGCAGATGAAGGACGCCTGCCTTCCCAGACGTCTGTGTGCGTATTGCGTGACCTGTTGAGCAATGAGACCTTTGCTGCTTTTTTACATTCCATTTCTGTCACAGAATTCAGCATTATGTGGGTTCATATACCTTCAAAACTATATGGCCTTACATTTTTTTATTAATCTTAATTACTCTAAAGCTTCTTTTACAAGCACATGCAGTATAGCGAAGCATTTCAAACTTTAGTGTTGCTGCGGCCAACATGGAGAAATCTCTTCTCATTGTCCAGGTCAATGAATATTTTACATTCCTTGCCACGCTAAGAAAATTTCCAGTATTTCCTGTTCATTTTACCATTTATATGCAGTACACACTGATGTTATACAGATTATATATTTGATTTATATTAAATTACATTGATCTCTCATCGTATTATGTTCATAATGCCCCCTTCCTATGTGCCTGTTTTCCTGTTAGTCTCACATCAGAAGGTGTGTTCTGGAAACTTTCATGTATCACTGGAGTCAGAGCAGTGAAAAAATCAGACTCATGTTGAACTAAAAAAAAATTGCTTCTTTGTATGCCATTTCACCTGGAAACAGAACAACATGAACCATAACTAAATAATGAGAGTAAATTTGATCCAAAGTTAATTAGTAACTCCTTGAACATAAACAGTTCACCTTCACCACTAAATTTCTGTGTGCCAGCTACAGTCCTTATTCACAGGCACGAAAGTTACAAGGAAAATTGGTTTTTATGCCAGCATGCTGACGTTGGGGTCATAAATCTTAAAGTCTAGTCAGAGTCCACAGGAATTTAAATGTTTCAACTAAAAACTGTACATGCAAGACAGGGAGAGTTTCCAGATCAAGACACCTGGTTGGAGGAAGGAAGGATTTAAAAACAAACGTGACTTCATGGCTGTCTTTACGTGACTCCAGGGCACATTGCACTGGAACACAGTGTCAAAGGTGGTATAACCAGAATGTGAGCGATCTTGAATGTAATTCTATCCAACCTTTTGCAATCTCTTGCAGCTTTTCATTTTCAGCATTATCTGTCCCCACCACAACATATCTTTGTGAGTCAACTGCATGGCTCAAAATGGTAAAGAACCCTGCATACTTAAATGCATGCATTATTATGCCTGTTTTATATTTTATATTTGGGCTATGTCTAGCATGTTTGATTGATTAATAAAAGAAAAATGTTTTGAAGATAACTGTGCTTGGTTTATGGTGGGGAAGTTAATGTAGCTTTCTTCCATAAATCTTTGTCTGTTTTTTGTGGCGGGGGTTGCTAGTTGCAGTTAGAAGGAACAACATAATATTCCATTTTCTTAACATCTCAGCTATTGACAATGCTTACCTTCACAAAAAAATCTACTTCATAAAACAAAATATTTCATGTTTATTAATTTTTTTTCTGTCTGACATATCAGTACATAATGTAAAAACAGAAGTTCTATACATCCTTCCATTCGCTAAACTGCCTTATCCAATCCAGGGTAGCGGGAACAGAAGTTCTAGTATTTATATAAAAATAACATGTATAATAAACCACTTAGCTCTAAGTAAACAAGAATTCTTACCATTTATTTCCTATCATGGATTCAGTCCCAATGAGTCCATATAGCTTATGGCCTGCTGTTAAAGGACAGGACCTTTGAGTAATCCCAACCAGGTGGGAGACTTCGTATCTCCTGGTGGCACGTGGGACACTTCATACCCTCAGACCACAGGTTTTGTGCTGTCCCTGAACCAGGGAAAGCAATGTTATGAGAACAAGAACCAGTGCCGACCTGTTAAAACATTACAATTTACATTGAAAGCTTAGCTGAACAGAGGTGCTGTACTTTGTTCTGAGCTTGTTGCTGTTGATGGAACGGATCCGTTTATGTACTCTGTGCAAACCCACTTCTGCTTGCTCTGTTTAGACCCCATCGTTCTTGGCGGACAAAAATAACAACAACAAAAAAAGAAGAACAAGAATTAAAGTGGAACTGAAATGGAAACCAAGAGATTTTGGGCAGGAAAGACTGTAAGGGGTATAATCAGGCAGGTTATACCTGGACCAAGCCCATACACAGAAACAAGCTCAGGTAAAGTCCGCGCTCACCTGTTACAGGTGCTATTCCAGCACTCACTGTGCCCCCAGCAGCCCCTCCCCCAGCTCTTGGGCCTCCGCTGCCTCTCAGATGGCGTGACAGACTGGGTCCTTGTGCTGCGCCTGGATGATCCCACGAAGATTTCCACCTCTTGATGAGGAAACCGGAGGAGTCACTGCTGTCTGAGTGTAAAGCACAGCTGTGAAGCACGGCAGAGTCAGAGACACTAGGAGAGGGAGAGCGAGCGAGAGAGTGTGCGTGACGGAGAACAACAACAGCTGTTTCTGCGACAGAGTACCCGTGTATGTGTAGGAATGTTTGAGCAAGAAGGAATTCCTTGTTTTCTCTGAGGTTTTATGGAGGTGTGACTTTTGGACAGAGGCCAACCCATTACAAGGAAGTCAGGTTACATCAAACCTTTCATTTAATGAATATTTTCATAATGTGAAAACTCTAACAGTAACAAGTTGGAAATGTTGACCAAGTTGTTATAGTATTGTTGTCATTGTTGTCATATTCTTGATATTCAGACAACCAGTTATTACAATTATACACAGCTGGATGTTTTAGCATCTGTCTACATATATTATGTTTCTTTGATTATTCACAGAAATATGTATAATTTGACATCCTCAACAGTATTAACTACCAGCTGAGTCATAAAGTTAATTAATTGTGCATTATTGCTGTAATTTCATCATCCTAACTTCACATATTACTTAAAGTCTTGAATATATACTCGTCTGAGTCCTTTCGAGAAGGTGGTCCTACAGTAACCTTAATCAAAGTAATAGCACTAATTGTTTCTTCCAAATATTTAGCTGCATAAATATGTAAAAACTTTAAGTCACAGTTAAAAGTATAAATTAAATTTTAAATATTTTTGATGCAAAGGCAAAGAGACCCACAGCAGAATGACTGGCTATTTTGGCCCATCTCTGCCAGTATACGTTAAAAGCTAAATGACTGCAATAGGTTTTCATTCCAAAAAGTATGTGCAGAACATGTGACGATGTGGGTTAAAAGCCTCAGAGCATCTCCTCGTGATTAAACGTGACGTCTTAATGCTGGCTGAGAACTCCTCCAGAGGGAGCAATGCATATCATTTGTGATTGAGTGAAACTTCATTTGTGTTGCGCAAAACAAGTTTACTAGTTGTATGGTGAATCTGGAAAAACTGCCTGTCTCTCCTGTGTTAACGTGCAGGGCTGAGCGTTACAAAAATTGCCATGGCAATAAGCACTTTCGTTTTTAACATCCTTTGTAACTGGCATGAAAGTTTTCCTCTTTCATTAGTCAAATTAAGTAGATAGATACTCATCTTGAAATTAGGTGCTTTTAGATCATTCAAGGAGCACAATTAATACCATTTTAAAGTCACTGTTAAAGCACTGATCCACACAAGCTTTCACTGATATATGTTCTACACTACCATTGTAAAGTCTGTTATTGTGCTGTGAGATCAACTGATTTTTGGATTCTGTCACAGGCCTTTTGTTGCCTTTTTGTGCATTATAAATCTGTGGCCTGACCCTTAACAAGTCCTTAAAGGTCCATTTACCATGGAAGTGACTCCCTTGGTCATTGGTGTGATTCAGGTCACTTTCTCTTAAGCACAGCCTTATTTTAACTGATGAACTTCAGTATGAAAGAAGTTCACAGGGCCTTGGTCACATTGTGCCATGAATCAGTTGTCTGCTGGACCAAATTTTCTGGCTGGAAAATGTATGATACATTATTTAGCTGTGAACAGATGCTTTTAAATACTGCTCCACATTTTTACATGCACTTATTTAGAAAGATATATCATTTACACAAGGGATTCTTCCTAGGTGTCAAATCTACAGTATTCTGTTAACAAGTGAGGCAATGATATCATTGGACTAACCTTTTTTCCTTTCAGTGTTAAGACAGTGTATGCCAGGTGTAACAGTTCATATTCGTCATATGTGATGTGGTGTAAAAACCTTTGAACCAAATTAAATGCACTGAGGTTTTACATGTATTTAGAATGGGTCTCTCTTTCAGAAAAGGCTTTAGAAAAACATTTAAATGAACACACTATCTGCCAAGACCTGAGCCTTAACTGTGAAATGACTTATTGTGCTTTGTAATGCTACCCTGTCAGAGCTACAAGCTTCCTTAATGTGCCGTATGACTAGGTGAAAGAATAGGCTGCTTTTTGAAAGCCCCGCTGTCAAAGTCGTACTTTAAAAAGCCCAAAGCCTAGAAGGATAGATAGTACCCCCATATAATGTGACGCCACATCATGTCTGTACAAAGGGAGACTGAATGTTACTTGCCGGTTGTCCCCTGCAGGGCGCTGGTGTGTTCTTTTACCTCTCTGGGCTAGCCTTTAATGGCTGCAAGTCCTGTGGAGCCACTATAAGCAGCTGTAGCACAGGGGCTGTTGATTCAGACTGACACAGAGTGTTTAATGATGGCGAAGAGGCGCTGGTCACCGCCTGAACCTGGCCGTCTCCTAATGTTCATCTTCCCGGCACCAAAATTCCAATCACACATGTCCCAGCGGTGAGGTCTAAGTCATCATATCACAATGTGTGGCTTCACTAGCCTCTTCTCACTGACTGTCTCCCAATCGTACACCCTGCAGTAACCACTAAGCAGTAAGCACCTCCAATTGACAAGCTTTCTGTATACTCTCTTGTGACTGATCTCCCAGAATGTGTCTGCAAGCTATGAATAACATCATCACCCTTTTTTACACTCTTCTTTCCAACTGGCCGTGCACAGGATAATTATGGGATCCCTCCTTTCCCAGTGAAATAATGTTTGTCATGGTAGACAATTATGACAACCTGCCTATCAGTCAAACAAGCAAACGGTCATTTTCTTAGTGAGGAGAGATGTACGAGGACATCACGTATATCTTCAAAAGCATGTTTCTTGAATTTTGCAAATTTTTTCTGTCTCAGATTTTGATAAAGGCTGTTCACGTTGCATCTCTCTCTCTCTCTCTCTCTCTCTCTCTCTCTCTCCCCTCTCTTTCTTCTCCCTCTCTTCCCCTCTCTCTCCCACTCCCTCACCCTTTCTATGTCTGTTTGTCTGTCTTTCTATGCCATTTCTGCTTTGCAATGCACATTGTATGGGCTCTTTTAGTAAATTCTAAAGCCTCTCCCTTTCCTGGCCTGAACACAGTCATGGTTTAAGCCCTCCATATCTGGCAGGTATGCTTTCCCACTGCGAAACACAACTGATGGGATTGCTTCAGCTAATTCGACAAAATAAACAAATTTGCAGATGAGTTCCTGGTTTTGCAGTACTTTGACCTTACTTGTACATTATATTTCCAATATCCAATCAAGTCACTCTAATTAACAGCATTGTCTGAACAAGTGAAACAGCAGACATAGAGCACAATGGTTTTATGGTTTGTTAACTTACCAAATCTCCTTTTTAGGACGGAAAAAATGCAACGGCAGAAAAGGACAAACAATGAAGAAGAGTCAACACCACCTGTTGTCAAGGGAGCTCACCTTGCAGACAGATGTCTCCTTCCAGGGAGGGACTGCTCTGAGATATGACACCTCGTTAATTACCTATGACGACCGACAGGTTTTCTTATGGCATCATCAGGAGATCTGAGACACAGATGTGCCTGAGAGGTGGAGGAGAGTACTAATATGCCTGTTTTAATACACATTTTAATTTATTCAGGCCTTTTTTGCATCCTGTGGTCTTGAGTGTTTCATTCAGACAGAATTTGATCAGCAGTGGAGAAAAAGGAACACGGATTTAATTTTTTTTACCCTTGAAATGATAAAGTATAAAATAAAAAATCATACATGTGTAACATAATAATAAAATAGCACATATGTTATTTTCAAACAAAACTTCCAAAAAGAGTTTCAAAATTAAAAAAAAAATGTAAGTGGCAGAAATCTGGGATTTGTCTTGAGAAAACAAGTCTTGAGTTCAGTAATGGAGTGGCTGGTTGTCCTTACAGTAAGCAGGTCTGTGTTTGCCAGGCAGACAGGCATTTAGAAGCTCTCGCTTGGCCTTAGCTGCGTCTGTCAGTGAGGACACAGGAGTGTTCATCGCTCCGCCCCCCTCTGTGGACCACCTTTGGTTTCATTTCTCATAATGCCGACGTTTCACCTGCCGTCAGCGAAGCGGGTGGCCCCGGTGCGGGTCTGCACCTGTCCCTGCTCAGATCTCATTAACCTTCAGAAGCATCAGTCCTGTCCTCTCTTTGCTGTCATCATCTCCAATGAGCTATCAGCTGGAGCAGCACACAGTTTGAGTGACATGTCACATCCATCCACAGGTGACTGCTGCTAAAACGTGACACCCTGACTAAGCCCACAAGATGTTTAACAAAGTGCTGAAGTGGTTACAATACTTGATATTCTTATAACGATTGCAGTGAGTTTTTAACGGAACTGGTCTTACTTTCCATATAGTGTGTTTAAACTACTCAGAAAGTCTTGTTTGAGTGGTAGCAACACAACCTCACAGGCACTAATGAAACCAGCTATGATACACAATCACTGTGCTATTTTTTGTGGTTGGTTTTGAGTCTGAATCAGCAGTGTGTTATATTTGCCTGGTTGAAAAAGCACAAAGGGACAGTGTGGATTCTTGCTTTCAGCTGTTTCTGAGACAATCACATTTAAGTCTCTTTTCCTTCTACATATGCTCAGATAGCAAGATTCTTACGATAAGAAAGTCATGAGGAAAAACAAGTTTTGCTCTGGCTACGTTCACAGGTAATTCTAGGTTAAGTGTATGGGAGAAAGCCTGGTGTCCATGGAAACAGAAAGTCGTGTCAGTCGTCTTTATTCACTGCGTTCCACACTTTTGCTCAAAAAGTGGCAAAAGGAGATGGCGGCAATGACAAATGGGAGCGACAGTGCGAACAGCCATTAATAAGCCTCCCTGGGCATAAAGGTGGGGGGGTGAGGAAGGAAGAGGAACTGTGAAGTTTTACAGCACAGGTGGAGCACAGTGGGGCCGTCCCCGGTCTGCCTGGAGTACTGTCTGCTGCTCAGACCCCTCACGGAGCTCTGACATCTGACTGCCATGTGATACAAAAAGAGTCATTCTTAATAAACGAGATGGGTTTGTCATACATATGGATTTCTCTTTAAGTGAGTCTGAACAACCAAAGTTTATGCAAGCGTTCTGCAGCTACTTTCTGCTGGAAGACTATCGGCGGTACATGCAGAGAAATGGCCAGTGTTGCCATGGTATTAATCAACAGTTGTTCCTGTCAAATCTTTTTAGTTATTTATATACTTTTTGTGTTCAGTATCAGAAGTTCAGTTTCTGAACGATGAAAAATATTGAAAAAATCTATGCTATGCTACAAAAAACAAAACCAGAAATCAAGACATAATATAATTATTGATATATTACATTATGTATTTAAAAAAATATTTTAAAAAAATATTTTAAAAAAAAATTTTCCATCAATAATATTGCTGTTATTTATGTTGGGTTTTGTTGTTCTTCTTCTTCTTTATAATAATAATAACAATAATAATAATAATTATTATTATTAATATTATTACTGCTAATTAGTGTCTGGCAAAAAATCTAATAATAAGTATCATATTTCCTCAGCTAGCTCTGGACCTGCTAATCTCTGTAAATGGGCTGTTTTAGCGCCCCGTTTATATTCGGTTTCTCTTTGGAATGACACATTAGTCATGAGATGAAGTGAACCACACGAGTGACAACAGTAAACAAAACAACAGGCACAACTGAGGACACCCATTTTAAAACAAATTGAGATTTTGGCAAGTTTGTGCCAGGAAAACAAATAAATTCAGTGAACTTTTCCCCAGAAACACAGCACTCTAATTAGTGTGCTTTAAATTTCTCAGCCTGACGTGGAGTCAGAAAGGTCAGCAAAATTATAAACGTGGCAAAAGTAATTTACACCTGAAAGAGAAACACACCATTGCATAGTGTGGCTGCAAATTTTTGACTCTGCAGAAGCTTAATTTGGGAACAAAACAACCTTAATAAGTGTGTCTAATTAATATTTTTGCTTAAGGCATTATCTGAAGATGTGATATATCATCATCTGCTCATTTACAAGTGCTGCCCTATTAAGATTCATGAAAAACTAATAATTCAGTGTGAAAGATAAAAAGAAGAAATTCTGATTAACTGTTAAATGAATGTTATCATTGACATTAAATATTTTTTCCCCACTTCTTTTTTTCGGCTGCAGTTGCTGTTTTATAATGTTAGCGTTACCTTATTTCAAATTCTTATGTAAATATCACTCATATATAGTCATTGCGATCCAGTGTGTAATAGCTATCCACAAACTCGGGAAAATAACTTGGGTTTATTAAATAAAGTTCTCATAAAGGTTAGGCGGCAAATGCTAAAATCAGCCTCCTTGTTTATTAACCCAGTATCGGCACGTTTATTAATCAGCCAGAGCATTGCTAAATTAGCTGATGAAATGCATCTTCTTCAGATTTATTTCATACAGACGGCCTATGATGGTGCGTACATGTGGTAGCTACGTGGGCCACCTCACAAAGCTCTGTTTAAACCAGCGCCTGACCCTGACAGTCCTGCAGGTTTGCCTTTTGATTATTTCTTTACATTCAGCAGAAACCCAAGGTGAGAGGAACTGACCAGTCCTGTCCTGGCCTATGGTTTCAGAGAGTAGGATTTGGTTGTTACTCTGAGGGAATTTGTCCACTCAGGGGTGGATAACTATACCGTAGTCCTCCTGGGACCCAGCATCACTGCCTTTCAAACTGCCCTTTTAATTTGCATAAGTGAAAATAAATCACAAACCTTGCATTAAAACCTGCTTCCTCCCTTAATAAATTAGCATCACCAATAACCAACTTTTACTTGTTGACAAATGTGAGTTTGCATCCAAATGATTTTTGCTTTTTTGACTAAGCGCACAGAACAGTGAAAAACCTGAATACTAATTGTGGACGGTCTATGTTAAAACAAGACCCAAATTGTCAAACGAGCCATGACCATTAAGCTCATTTCCCAAAGCAGACTGTGTGTATGCATATAGATATGTCGACTCATGACTAATAAGGCTGATAACACATACTAGATGAGAGCAAGTGCCTCACGCATTACTTAACATGACAAGAAATTATTGAAGAGTTTTGATCCTCACTCAGTTTAACAGCAGTTGTGGTACTGCTACACTTCACAGGTAGCTGCACCTATTTCTACAGGCATACCTATAAAACTGACATCTTTGATTTAATGCTCAGGTTTTTCCTTTCAGCTGTGCTTTTCAGCAGTACCTTGAGATCTCATTCTTTGCCATATTTAATACCTTAAAAGGTCCTGAGATGCATTGTTCAAACAGAGCAGAGATTAGCCGTTATGTTCGAGTGCCTGTCAGTCACTCTGAAATAACTGATACACAGAGCTCAGCGTCTTTTTAATGACAGTTCTGAGACTGTCCAGCACTGAGTGGGATAAAACCCTGGATTTTAATTATGCTATAGCAAACACTGGGGTAATTTTATCATAAGGAAGAGCCCTAATTAAGTCCACCTGTTCTTACTGCTCACTACAGGCTGCTGAGCAGAAATGTGGTCAAAAACATACAGTATGGCAGAATCAGTTTTTGTTAAGATAAAATTTCATTACATGCAGAAAAATTTTCAGTTTCTCATTTAGACCTGGTTTCAGTTTTTTTCCATCTTTAGAAGTTTGTGGCAGGAACAGCTTTTCAATTTTCTTGACACCGTACTCAAAGAAACAAGAAGGCCTGGACTGCAGAATGCTGACAAAGTGTTAACCCTATCAGTTACCTGTAATACTTTAGTATAGGAAGAAGATGCATTTAGAAGGTGGGCTTGACCTTTTATTTTAGTTTAACATGCCAAAGTTTGAACCAGGAAATTGAACAGCTGATAAAATGAAATTGCTACTAGTGGGACCAAAATATTACTAACTTATGCCATAGAATAGAACTATTGAAGAACTTGAAATCCTGTATGTGATATGAATTGCTTTTGTAAAATGTTGTAGATGGTGGTAATGTACGTTTTTGTACTTTGGTTTATATAAAGACATCAAAAACTGACTTTCAAACATAAGTGACATAAGCAGCTTTTTAAGGCCCCCAGCCAGTAAGGAACCCCTCCACAGCCATACAGAAAAATACGGTAAAATAAAAGACATGTAACTGAAACCCACTGATCCAGTTACTTTTTTCTAGTCACCCAGTATTTCACAGTTTAGTAACAGCCTATGATCACATGAGTTGACTTGGTCTGAAAATATGTCGCCAAGGAGGTGACGCTAGTGAACACACTCCACACGGATGAAAGCCAGATAAAACTGATAAAACTCATTTTTCAAATGCATTCACACAACATGGAACATACCAACACACTTTGGACTAATTGAACTAACATATACATTAATTATATTTAACACAAACATGATGAAAACATGAACATTTAACGCGTATCAGTGTTTCTCTGTACCACAGGGCATGGCAGTTACAGTTCCAGTCTCAAACAGAAGAAGAAAAAAAGATTAAGAAAAAGACAGAATCTAACAAAACTCAGATATTTCTGGCATTTAATGTAATTGGCAGATGTAATCAAAACCTGTAAAACACACAAGAAATAAACAATGACCCATGCCTATGATGACTAATCAATGGAATTCATATTGATGTGCCAGACTTTTAAAACCAGTACAATCTAATATTAACTAATTAATGCGATTTAGCAGTTACAGTTACAAGAAATAAAAATTTTAACTCTTGCCAGAGGATACCGAGTAATTAATAAGGCCACAGAAAACCACAAAGTCCTGTTAGTTTTAGTTTAATTTTGCTGGCGCTTCATTTAGTTGTCCAAAATATGTATAGTAATGGGTGTTATTTCTACCATGTCTAGTCTCTTTATTATATTTATGTTTGAGCTGGGGTTTGTATTTCTATCCTGTCTGGTTTCTTAGATATCTGCTTGTTCTGATGTCGTTTTCCTTGTATATGCCCTCATGGGTTCTACCTGTGTTAGTTTGCAGTTTAGGTTCTGTGTAAGGGCTGTGTTTCTTCAGTTGGGGGCCGGTTATTATAGGTGGAGAGTGCAGACCTCTGAGTGTAACAGTTGTTGTGTTTATACTCCAGTTCTCACATGTGTTGTCTCAGTGGGGTGTGTAAATAAGATCCTGTTGTGGTGTTTCGAGTTCTTTCCCTAGTCACTGTACCATCTTCAACTGTTTGTGATCCATAGCCTTAGTGCCAACTTTGTCTCATTCTGCTGGTATTTGGCTCTAATGAACCCTTCCCTCTGCGACTACACCTCGTTTCCCACGTGTCTTAAGCTTCGGCCAAGCCAAAGTGTTACACTATCTAGGTTAGTATCATATGTCAGTAGACATTATTTACTGTTCTTTCTAGTATTTCTAATGGAACTTTGTACAAGATTTGCAAGTAGCGTAAAACAACATACAAATTCTGCATTCTGAATCATTGAGGAGCAACATATTTGTGAAGTGCTGTTGAGGAGGGACCCCAAGTCTGATTCTGCTTAGGGCCCCAAAAAGGCATGCCATGATTTTTATAATAATGCCAATATTATAAAAATGTCTAGTTTGCAGTCTGGACATCGTTGTTACACATTTTCTTGTCATCCACATTACACTGGGTGTTTAAGATAAAATCAACAGACAAAAAACAAGTCAAAGACTACATTAAGCATATTATGGCAGAGGTGTAAAAGACAAAAGTCAGCATGGAAAATTATATGTACGCTATGCTCTGTGCATAAAAAAGATGGAGTGGGTTCACTGCCATATTGGGAGACCGTGAATGGAAGGGAAGGGGTTATAAGAACTGGAATAGGGTTATGGTCAGAAGAGACAAAGAAATAACAGGAATGACCCAAAAGCCCCAGCAGATTTTACAGTGTTGAGTCCATCTTGAGGGGACTGAGTCATTTCCATCCATCACAAGAGAGGTCCAGAAATGGGGAGGCCTGTCACAGGCCCAGAGAACATTGATCAAAGTGATGAAGACAGATCTCTCAGATGCTGATAAACCTGAACACGAACCGGAAAAGAAAGAGGAGTTAAGGACAGGACGACACAAAATCCATTACCCAGCCTTCTTTTCGCTTCTCTCTTTTGGGCCTTGGTATTCACAAACAAGACCAGTGTTTCTTAAGATAATCTACACAGTACTGTATTGACATACATTAGCACAGCCAATGTGTCACTCAGAGAGTCCACACACATTTATAAAGAAAATGTAAATCTCAGATAATATTCCCCATTCACCATTAAGATGAGACAAGAAGGTGTTTAGAACAGATCCCACCCTATATTTCCATGTTGTTTCTTATCATTGTTGAGTGTTGTTTTGTAAAATGCAGATTGATTTAAAATTAATGTTTGTGTGTAATCTGTTTCAACCACATCAACAGTTAACTGAAGTTACAGTTGTGACTTTCAAAGGTTCTAAAAAACATACGTAGAAAATCATATCCACGATGGATGTTAGTAGACAGATTTTTTAAACGAGTTTATCGATTATTTAATCTGTGTTGAAAATTTGCATTTTCAAAATCTGAATTTGACGTAATTTTGCCAGATTGCCAGAAAATGCAGAGGCTATTGCAGGAAAACGCAGTTGCTATGTTTTCCACATAATACTAGAATTTAAGGGCTAAAGGAAATAGGGGATTTTTTAGACCCAGAGCGAGCTTCGGTGAGCCTGCTGTGACAGCTCTGTCAAAGGCAGCAGTGCAATTAGCGGCGGTCGGATCACAAGGTTAAAAGACATTGGCGTTGAGAAATTGGGGGAAAAGTGCCAAACAAATGGACAACGTTCGCCGTCATCCACGCGGCCGGCATCCAGGTAGACAGCCCGACCCCCTCTGTCCGGCGAGGCGGCGTCTGCTACTGATTTATGGGGTAATTCAACTTTCGCCAGTATGTCTTGTGCTAATTAAACGCATCGTGCTCGATCCAGAAATGTCACAATTGATTTGTCTTTCGTGAACAACGACGTTATTTCAATCTTCCCACGGAGATATATAAAGGGAAGGGGTGCAAGTTCTACAGAGGAAGAATTTTCCTTTTTGGGCGGCCGCGGGCGGGGG
>JABJVR010003557.1:2417-15785 GCA_025773905.1 Chitala chitala
CAGAGAACCATCCTTCACAGGTGAGGTCCAGCCTTCGTGCCAGAGAACCATCCTTCACAGGTGAGGTCCAGCCTTCGTGCCAGAGAACCATCCTTGCAATCTGAAATCCAACCTTATGTGTCTGACATGATCTGTGAAGCGTTAAGGTAACGTAAAATGAAAACCTCAAGTTAATGAATTCTGTATGCCAGCCAATATACTATTGCACATACAGTTTGAATCAGCTACTGTTCTGAAGTGCATATTACACAAAACGTCTTTTTGTAACTTAATAAGACAAGGGCTCAAATCCATGGAAGGTGGAATTATGATTTTTTGTCACACACTGACAGGATTAATCCACTTGCCGTTGGTTATTCTCTCTCCAGCTGGGATAAACCCACCAGTGACTGACACCGTGCTGCTCACAGGGGGGGGGGTTAATCCTTTTTTCTCTCATTAGACAACAATCGTCTGTTTCTTTCGGTATTGAAATGTACATGGATCGTAAACATTTGAAATTTACAATTGCCTGCAGGACCCTGTGATAGGTCTACAGACATTCATTCTTGTTAAGTAAACGCCTTTCAGAGTAAATAGTTTTTGTGCAAATGAAAGCAGAGGAAGAGCTTGTGCATGGCTTCCCTCTCTGTGGTTCCTTGCTTGGCTTTTGTTTGTCAGGTTAGAGATGCTGTGAGACACCTCTCTGCCTATCGCACCTCTACCTGCGCGGAGCACCACTTCCTGCCCATCTCTGGCCTTTTGTCTTTCACATTCTCTCGCAAGGCTTCACAGGTGTCGGTTGGCACACTGTCTACCGCACTGTGGAAAACTATTTGCGCCCTTCCAGATCTTTGTTTTTCCATGTTTGTCATGCCTAATTGCTTCAAGTCTTCAAACAAAATTTTCTGTAGGACAAAGACAATTTCAGTAAACAGAAAATACAGTTCTTAAATGATCATTTGATTTATTGAAGGAAAAGCATTATCCAACATCTGTATTGCCTGTGTATAGTCCTGAACATCAAAGCCGGCAGTGTTAATTTAACACTAAGAGTGTTTATATGGAACCACACTCAATGTTAAATGAACACTGCCAGCTTTGCTGTGTGGTCACTCACCCACAGCACAACAGAGCCGAGGCGATTAACTTCAAAGTGACATCTCTATCGTGGACATCTGAAGAAAAGCCGTTTAAAGCCTTTTGGTGATGTGCAAACATTGCAGTAGTGTTCACAGCCAGCCATTCCTTCTAGGACTTAGAAGGTAATTCCACACATTACATATTTTCGAGGGGATTTAATGGACTATTGAAATTTTAGGCAAATTCATACAGCGAAGATTTGAAATGGAATATGGAGTGCACAGTGAAGAATAAAACCATATTCAGAATGGCTTTCTATAAATAGCAAGGAAGGCATTAAAAATGCATGACCTGGTTTGACTGAATCCCTCAGTGTGTATGAGAAAATGTGGTTAGCGTCACACTTTATCAAAGCACTTCTGTGTATGAGACTGTGCCCCCGTGCTCCTGCAGAATAATTATCCCTTTTTGCATCCTCCCACCGCGAGCCCCGAGAATCGGACGGGGTCCAGAGAGGTGATCGGTCCGGCTTTTCTTCTTGGAGCTCGTGCTGTCCACCATGTTGGCATCAGCTCCTGGGCTCAGTGTGGATCTTTTTCGCAAAGAAAAGAAAATAAATAAACAGCCTTGTTGTTTCGTAGAGCCAAGCATGCAAGACGTCAATACAGACGCTCAATCAGACGTTTTTCCAGTAAAAAAATATGTATACGTGGATATTTTTTTCAATTGAGCAGGCAGACATTTTAGGGATCCCCTGAACCCTGACCTATTTCAAATTACTGCCTAACAGCTAGTGCCTTCGTTATGAAAAACGCAGAAAAGGGCTGCATTTGGTTCTGCAGAACGGGTTTGCCCTGGCAACGGGAAGGCATAACAGTCAGTTGGCATTATTCCTTTTATGAGCTCTCATACTGGAACTAGAAGAGTGGTTATTATTTTAGAGATACTCTGACAGCTATATGGGATGACAGATATTTCCTACCATCTGAAAAACTGCAGTATGCATGCAGTGTTGTATTCATGGTGTTTATTTGCAGCATGAAATTTTTTAAATTAAAATCAGTTTTTTTCCTGTACTGGCAAAATCTTTGGAATACACAGTAGTCTCAAAATGGCCGTCGTGCAGCATCCATTTCAATTATGTTGTGGATGGGCAGGCAGGAGGGATGCCTGAAGCTAAGCTCAAGTGATTCTCCAGGCAGATGAGTTAGAGCTGAGGAACCTGAAGCAGGGCAGTCCTGGAGACCCCTTCAGGAGACCCACGCGAGGATTAGGCAGTTGACTGCAGACAGTTGGGAGTGATATTTCTGTTTCTGCCTAACAATAAAATTGTTATGTTGAGTGCGAGGCCTGCACACGGTGAGCCGGCTGCAAAATAAGGTGTTTTATTGACGTATTAACAGAGGACAACGGTGAAAAGAAAACCCCGGAAAGACGAGACGGGAAGAACCCCGAAGCTGGGACACGATGCCGGAGAGAGCGGACCAGAGAGGACAACAAAGTTTCGGATGAAAATCTGAATAGCAAAGTAAGAAGGCAAAAAAGTAATATGAAAAGGTTTAAAGACTTCGGTAGAGAGACCTCAAAGTAGCAGAGGCACTCGCATGATGTCAACCCATGACTGAGCTGAGGTGATAATGCAAACAGGCTTTACATAACAGCAAAAAAACAAAACACAGACCTAATCAATACCAGGAATTAACGAGTGTTTCAGCTATGGAGCTGCAGACTCTGATAAAGGAATGACTAAACAGCTTGAAAAAAAAATACAATCACAATTCACTTGTGAGCGTGTCGCTCTGTACCTACAGCAATTACCATACAGAACATCCTTCACACATCACCTGCAGCACAGGTGAGGCTGCCTACGCCAACGGCCTTCTGGCTTCGCTCGTTCCTCGTCTGGAGGAACACAAGCCGCAGTACATTAAGGCCCTTCTTAATTGTCATGCAAATCGAGATTAATTAGTGCTGTCCACATGAATGATCGAGTGGGCCTGCTGAGGGCCCCGAGCTGGGTTGGGGGGTGTTAATGGGGAGGGCGTCAGTAACACTGAAGTTATGCTTCTTCTGGAGCCAAAGGGTAAGTGGTCAGAAAGTGCAGAGGTCACCTTAACGTTTGCGTTCTACTTGTGTCACATGGTGCTGCATGCGCCACACTGTGGCATTATGGGAAATGCAGAAAAATGCAAAAGTATGTACACGGTGACTTTCAATTAATTTTAAACTCTGGCTTTGATACTCATAGGCTTAATTGGACGGTCCCCTCCGCTCTGAAATCACATATTTTAAGTCATTTAAAGGCTGGGGAGTCGACTTATCTGCCTTGTCAGTGTGTTGCAGTTCAAGAGTGTTTAAGCACTAGGATTACTGCTTTACTTCCTCTGATTAATTATCTATCAATCAAGCAGTAAGACAGAGTTGGTTTAAGATATACTACAAAATAAGGGAGGGAAAAATCTTTCTATTGTCATGTGGTTTCTATGGCTGGCATGCAGAATTCATTAACCTTCATTAAGTGAGATTTACATCTTGGGTGGGGGGGGGTGCTTTATTGTTCTTATTCTTCTTAGAGGCTGTTTCCAACCACAGGGTCAGGTTCTGTGGCTGGTCATGCGCCAGTCAAGAGACTGCACCCCTGGGGATGCCTCTGGGCAGAGGTGGGGAGGGGCAGGAGTTTAACTACATCTGCTTCTCACCATCATGTCTCAGAGGCACACACATTCAGTTTAATGTTCGGCCTGCACTGTGGAGCCGATGCAGTCTAACACCTTGAGAAAAGCCCTCTCTCACCTCCTACTGACACCCCTCTGTATGCAAATGATCATCTCATCAATGCAAATTTATGCTGACACTGGAAATGGAGAAATATTTTCCTAATGCCCGTTTTGAGATGGCTGAACACGGCAAAGAGGCCTCCCATCATCGCAGGCCCTTTTGGCCCCAGTATAAATGTTCGGTCAGGTATGTTTAAATGGTTTGCGGATCGTTTCTCCTTCAGCGTCCCATAGCCAGCTGCAGAGGTCAGTTCACACCGGCACATTTTATGACATCCGCAAGACACCGGGGGAAAAAGCCACGAGAATTACAGTGTAATTTTCATGGCGCAGGATTGTTTCAGCTGCTGGAAGATTCTAGCTGCCTTGCCCTCTCAACAGGAGTAAGAACATGTGACATTAAACTCAAGATTCCAGCTGTGAATTTTAAGAAGTTTGACTGTGCCTCACCTCAGCGGTACAGGTATTAGCATGCTCCGATTGATCCATCTGTTTAATCGAGCAGAGTGCAGTCTGCTGCAGAAAAGCTATGTGGCAAAACAGGCGTTTTTAAAATCTTCAGTCTGAGCGTCCGCACCGTGTGTGTATCTCTGTGACCACCCCTGCAATAGTCATGCAACACCCTGGCAGTCTTTAACTCAGGTGTCTTCAGGAGGGCTCCTGACCTTTCAGATCTCATTGTAAATGGCAAAATATAGCGCTTTGCCTTCGTGGGTCCATAACAGATCCACAGAGAGTTTGTGCAAATAGTAAAAAACATGTTTTGTTCTGATGACAGAACCAGGAATTTTCTGAATGTTTGCAGTATTTTCACATGCAAAGCATGTTCCATGAAACAGTTTCAAAACATTAAACAAACTAGTGTTAGTCCTTCTGTATAAAACATTAAATAAATACCGTATGTCATTATTTATGCTGTCAGTAGTGTGCATGTTCACCTTTGTCCTGTGTTTGGGGTGCGGTTTCACTGACACACATGGTGTCAGGTCTCAGTGCCACACCACCTCAGTGGGGACCAAATATGACCAGTAGGACCTTTGCCATGCCATGCCCTGTCATCACTGCTATCCCGATCACATCCGTCTTCATTTTGTGTGTCTGCAGCAGACAGTCCGAGTGACCGCACAGCCTGTCATGTGACCTTGCAGTGCTGAACGTTGTGTTGAAAGAAATCATACAGAAGCAGTCAAAATAAAATGTAACAACAGTTTTCTCTGGTGTTGCACTTCTTGTATATGAATTCATGGAAAATCAGTTAAATTGACTTGTATCTCAGGTTTTCTTTTTTTATTTTTTTTTTTATCTTTGTAATTGTGTTGTCATAAAACTCAGTTGGATCTAAGAAATAGATCACTGCAGGGTACTCAGGCTTGCTCACTTTATCTGTATTTCCGACATTTCAGCACAAATCTTAACATTAGATTAATAGACAATCACGACTTCTTTGCACGTGTTCAGTTATTTATGAATGTTGTTCAAAATTTTACAGTGTTTCTTACGTCTTAGTCTTTTTTGAAATATATTCTTACACTGCTTATTTTTTTTTCCAACAGAAATTTTGGTAAGATACAAAAAGTTAAGTCAGTTTTCTGAGTCAGTATTCCTCTCGGCATATGAAGTAAATAATACTCCCACTGATATATAATGCTGTGGAATAAAATATAATAATATGCTTGTATTATTTTATGTTGTAAATGAGCTTAAAGTTTTATTCATAAAAGCATTTTGGGTAAAGATACAGATGCTAGATCAAATGTTGGTGATTATTTTCCCCCCTTTTTTAACCTACCACTGTGTGCTTGACAAGCTTGTAGCTGTCAGCCTGGGACTGGAGATTGTTATAGAGAGGAAACAGTGTGATACTGGCAATAAATCAAATAACGATTTATTAAAATACAGAAACACTCAAATCCTCATGATGTACCAAAACATGCAAACAAACAAACACAAAAGAGTGCAACCTTAACTTTAAGAAGAAGCAGAAGAAACCAGTGCAGTCATTCCTAATTACATTCACGCGGTAATATTCCCACTCCTGCTAGAGTTCAGTTCATTATCTGAAGCGTCCAGTGATAAAGGTTCTTGGTCCACAAGTGAGCAGAAGTGAGGACCAAGGTTATTCTAATTACCCGTCCTGGAGTCCCCCCAGAGGTTGTGACATTTCTACTCCAGTCGCTCCCAGGCACGACACGGACTGAGGTCACTTACGGCTGTGAATACAAATTGCTCGGCACAGGTGTCATAAGGTCGCAGCTTCTGCCGAGAGTGCCTGTTACCCCCCACTACCGGTTCTGGTGGCCCCTGTTACACCTCACATGTTTAAAAAACATCAAGTCCTGTGCTGAGTACAGGTTTGTGAGGGAGCTCTGACTAAGAGGAGGACCCCCAGTCCCATAGGCTCGGACATGTAAAAGAACCTGTCTTTTACTCGTTGCCTTAATGAGGCCTTTTTCCCCCATGCCAATTTGCACTTGGCTGTAAAGGCATGTCGATTTCTGTTCCCGTTATTTTAGGGACAAGATGAGAACCATCTGGCTCCGCAATATGTCCAAGTAAAATAATTAGGAGGCCCTATCTTTGCAGGTCCCATGGACACCTTTTGTGCATGTTTTTTTCTCATTACTTTAAACAGGTGCGGGAGGTGCCAGATGTTAGCCTAGCTCGACGCAGCCACCAGCGCGCAATGGGATGTGTCTGGGAGGTTCGGTGACAAAGTGACACACAGGAAAACCCTCCTTCTACCCCGGTCCGGCACATATGTGCGAGGCACGGCATTGCATTGCAGCGCTACGCATGCAGTGTTTATGATTATGTTAGCAGAAGAGCACTTGTGTGGTTAGTAGACAGGCTAACTAGCCAGCAGACGGGCTAACCAGCCAGCAGACGGGCTAACCAGATATCTGTCTTCAAAACAATAAGGGGAGAGCAATTGGCAATGGACTGGGAATAAATTAACTTGAGATATCTTTGATAAAGTCACAGCACTCGTCACTCTGTTCCAGAAAACACCGTCCAGATGAAAATTTGATTGGAGTTGTGATTTCAAAGAGGTTAGGGGCTAGCCTTATCTGGTTTCTGCCTAATGTACCCAAAACATCAGAGTTGGCACTGCAAGATTTTAAGCGGGCGTAACGTATATGTTGCTGTGACAGAGACCTTGCCGGTTGTTTTGATGAGGTGAATCACTCCGCAGTTGGGTCTGTCTGCCAGACAGTGCTCTGGAATCGCAGTGGTAAAGCAGCTGTTTTACATTACAATGCCCATTTGTGCTGAATTGACAGGTTTATTAATCACATTCATTCGCAACCACATTCTTAACACTTTTTGTTTCAGTTCTAGATGATGTTCATGGTTATAATTTGTGGTTTTTTTTTTAAGAAGTTTTTTCCCCCATTAGTCAGTCATTCATCTTCTATACCGCTTAATCCTGTTAAGGGTTGTGGGGAAGCCTGGAGCCTATCCCAGAACACATAGGGCACAGAGCAGGGGGCACCAACCCACCACAGGGCAGGCACACACACACACACACTACCAGTCAACCTAACCTGCGTGTCTTTGGATTGTGGGAGGAAACCAGACAGAATATGCAAACTCCACACACACAGACCCAAGGTGAAACTTGAATCCTAGGCCTTGAGGTGCGAGGTGCGAGGCGACAGTGCTAACCACTACTCCACCGTGATGCCCTTTACCCCCGTTATACATACTTAATTGTTTTTTCACAAAATCAAAAAAAATTGTACATCCATTCATCCATCCATCCATTATCAAACCACTTGTCCTTTGTAAGGTTGTAAGTGGCTTCAAGCCTATCCCAGGTCACCTAAGAAACAACATAGGGTAAACTCTGGACAGAGGGCCACCCTATCACAGGGTACAAGGTAGGGTATACTCTGGACAGAGGGCCACCCTATCACAGGGTACAAGGTAGGGTATACTCTGGACAGAGGGCCACCCCATTACAGTACAAGGTAGGGTACACCCTGGACAGAGGGCCACCCCATTACAGTACAAGGTAGGGTACACCCTGGACAGAGGGCCACCCCATCACAGGGTACAAGGTAGGGTACCCCCTGAACAGAGGTCCACCCCATCACAGGGTACAAGGTAGGGTACACCCTGGACAGAGGGCCACCCCATCACAGGGTACAAGGTAGGGTACACCCTGGACAGAGGGCCACCCCATCACAAGGTACAAGGTAGGGTACACCCTGGACAGAGGGCCACCCCATTAAAGAAAAAAATGAAAAAATGTTCAGTGCTCTGTAATAGTTTATTTAGTTTATTTTAGTTGTGCTTAGTCTAATGATGGATCACAGATGAATCGATGCACATCATTTAAATACAAGTTCAGTCTCTGCTGGAGTTTACAGAAGGTTGTCAAGCCAAGCCTTGTGGATTAACAGAAGGTGAGTTTAGTTCTTACCAACCAATTTGTCGCTGTAGACAAGCCAAATGGCATCCTTGTTGTTTTCACCCATGTCGACTGCCTCATTTGGTGAGCCACTAATGGGAAGTCAGAGTAAACAACGCAGTGTGGAGTCTGTCCTGCACAGTGGAGTGCTCTGTTTGGGTAAAAAAAAAGCCAGAAACAAAACAGAGGCAGAATGATGAGAAAAATGCAATTAATGTCTCTGGCATTAATGCTCCACCGCCTACTCTGTCAGTTACGAGTTTGAAATCAGAAACAAAGACATTCCCTGGTGTCATGACCACTCACATAAACCAGCAAGAAAGTAACTCTGAACAACATGCAAGGCAAACTGCTGGGGTCGCAACCAAAGTAAGCTGACCTTTCTGATCAGCTCTGTGCCAAACTGCCAGCCCATAATAAGCTCTTCTCTGTACTTTCAGCTTGTTTGTGCAGATTTGCCCTTGTTTCATTGTCTTGGGCCCCCAGAGGTTTTTTTCTCTGCGCTGTGGAGTTTGTAGTTCCTCTCCTCCACTGTTGTCTGTCTTTACGTGCATCTTTAACTCCACTTATTCACTTGCTGTTATTTCTGTAAGACCAGCAGTTTCTTCTGGAAAGCGCTTTGAGGCACCTTGTTGCGAAAGGCGCTATATAAAAATTAATTTTATTGAATTCATTTAAATGGTTTATAGCTAACCTGTTTGTTGGAACCCGCGTGCAATTTAACTCATTTGAAGACATGCATGGTCCACTAAAGGTCCACAGCATGTCCCTCAGTGGGACCCAAAGAGAAGGGCTTTGGCACACACTGACCGTGTCCTATTTTCCTGACAACAGTTTTGTTCAGGCTGGGAGATGCACTGGACGTACTCCACCATTTGGAGAGCGAATACACAGCAGTGGTATGTCACAGACTGGGAACCGTTTCAGGGCTACGGCAGCGATATGGGGTCGTGACCTCCTCTGGTCTCAGTGTTTACGTCGATGACCACTGTGAAGAATCCCACCTTTGGAAAGACAGATGCAGTGCTGTTATACTCCCAGATGTACTCAGTCAGGGTTTGCCCTCCAGGTTTAAGCTGCTGTGACTCCAAGGCTCCTGAATGTTGACCTGGCTGCTGCATCATCTTCACAGCTGCACGGTCGGGGAAGGCTGGGGTCCGAGCTGCGCTTACTCATATCCCGTCAGATCCTTCTCAAGCTGTCGAGCTCGGCTGTGGCGGAAAGTGCCGGATGCTGGCAGACGGCGGTCGGAGACGACGCTCAGCGCTGAGCAAACCCTGCTGTCTCCTTCTGAGGAGTGGGAATAGAGAATTAAATGTAGCAACAAAGGAATCGCAGCTTCAATTATTCATGGCTCTCGGTTCTGTGGCATTAACCCACCACTCATCTACAGGCTCATTACGTGATTACTGCTGCCTTGGAAGGGATAACTATGGTGCTCTCTCTCTGCTCCCAGAGAAAGGTGCCATGTCACTGCATGGCATCAAGTAAATGTGAAAGTGAACTGCAAAGGTAACAATCCTGTTGGTTTATTGTCTTCAACGTTGTGTTTAAATGGAGCACAAGGTTTGGGTGCTGACCTGTTTGGAAGCCTGACTCTTCCTCTTCTGAGGTTTTCAACATGCAGCTGCAGGGAATTTCTTTGGGTTTATGTTTCCCATCATACCTCTGGTGTGTAACCTAGACGCATGCGTGTGCTGGAGATGATGGCGTCTGCGGAGTTTCTTGAAGGTGCCCGTGTCCTGGCTGGTGCGAGTAAGACCGTTTCCACAGAGATTGTGCTGTCTGTTCCGTTCCTCGCCTTGAGAGCTGGGGTCTCTCCATGGTTGTAGGATTTGTAATTGAAACTTCAAGTGACAAACCTCACCCCCCCAAAGGAGCCACCCCAGAGACACCCTCCCGGCATCCTGCCCTGCGGCGCTCAGACCTGTGGGAAATCTGTGTAATTGCTGTGGTTAATGATCTAATGGCTTTTAATTATTCAGCGGATGAATCAGAAACAAGTGCTTGATCATCTTAATTGCAAGAATTTGTTGTGTGATGAATGAAGGAAAGAGTGTTTATGAAGTATTCCAGAAGGTTCTGTCCTAAGTACCTTCTATACCCTCTTATAGAATAATGTCGTAATAGTATGCCGAGTCCTTCTGTCATTCATAACGTCTCGCGGCTGGATCTTATTTATTTGTGTCTAGGTTGTTTACCATTATGCCAAAAATATTTACTGTTTTTTTCTCATAACAAGCTTGTGTTGCATTAACCTATGCTGTTTTTCTATAGTGACTGCTTAACACACCTTCTTTTGATAATAATAAAATACTTCTTCTCTCCCATAAGTATTTTAAACTCTTTCCCACAGGACTCAAAACAGAAATGTCAAGTTCTAACTTGTTATTTCTAAGTAGTCTTGCAGTTTCTTAGCTGATCTTTCTGTGCAAGGCGTCCTTAAAGTGTAACTTTCTCAAAAGTGCATGACATGGACCTTCGACTTAACTACCATGACACCCTGTGGCTGATTCCCAAACTAAAATGTGGTATTTACAAAGAAAGGGGAGACGACTCATTTTCACAGCTCTGTGATTTTGAGACTCTGTGAAGTTGTTTCCAGTGCTTAACACTGTGTTTGTCGAGTTTGGCAGTTCTCCCTGTGTCTGAGCAGGTTTTCTTCAATGGAAAAAAAATGTGACGGTGAGCTGAATTGGAAACTCTGAACTGCCTGTGTGACACTAGCAAGTGAGAGCCCTGTGCTGGATGGTATCCTGTCTAACCCTAACTTATTACCCATGTCCCATGCTGTCACTTTGAAAGGATGCCGCACCTTATTCTTAATGGGTGCACTACCTTATTTTCTACACCAAAAGGATGCTTGTCTTTAGGAATTTATTGCGTTTAGCTGAATTCCATTTGTTTTTATATACCACCTTTTACATCTAACAAGCACATACATACAAAAAGCCTGGATATGTTCCATGGGTATCCCAGGGCCCTCTGACAAAACACAGGCTTGTATCATGTACAACGTTAGCTCAGATATGCTGTACAATGCAGAACAGAATCTGTGCCTGGAGGTATAAGATGCGTGGTCCCTGGTTCCACGCTCATATCCCATCATCCTCTTTCTCATGATTGCATTACTGTACCTGCAGTGACGTCGACAGCCCTGCATCCCGCCCTCTTCCCCTGACACGTCTGAAACGTCGGTGTGACCGACAAATAGAACCACAAACTGCGTCAAGATATGGAAGGCGGTACATCATAAGCCTGCTTCAGGCACACGTCACTTGCAAACAGCTTGTAGGATCTCGGGGACAGATAATGCCATACTTACAATAATTTGTAGCGATCAGAGCCAGCAGCGCCCCGTTGCATCCTCAGCAAACACCCTCCTGTTCGTGCCTAGGCCTCGCTGCCTCTCTGAGGCCCACTCGTCGTTTGACAGAGCTGTCCCGCCTTCGCTGCTGAGTTCAGAGACATCCACAAACGGCCTCTTTCACAGCCCCCTGACCTTTAATCTTCAAACTCGATCACTTTCCATCACCTGTGCTTCCGCTCACCATCCGCAATAACGCAGAACCGCCTTTCTGCATGTGCTCAACAGGAGAAGGACATTGAATGCTTTTCCCAACAGTTCTGTCGTTGGACCACTTCAACTTTCATAAAAGGCAACGTGTCACACACTCAGTCCACTAGTTTTGTGATAGGTGAAACAGAATAAAATGGCATCATTTTTCATGCAGGGAGCTCACCCTCGCTAACTTGTCCTTTTCACCTGTGCTGTCCATTTTAAACACAGTAAGCCTTTCTGTGCATTTTAAACATGTTTGTCTGTTTCCCATTATCTGGAATCATTTATCTTGTAGAAACCATCTGCAGGGCAGAAACCTTTATTAAGTTACTGAGCCAAAAACTGTTTTTTTTTTTTTTTTAACCAGCTGAAGGGAATGTAGTATTTTAAGGTATTTTGCTTCATGAGGGAGACTATTAGTGCAACTTCATGTGGAGAGAGTTGAGGAAATGTGAACTTTGGCTAAGAGTGAGAAAATTCACAATAGGCAACGGAAGGCAAAATGCTAGTCAGAGGGCTTCCAGAACGCAGTTAAGGACCTGTCTATCATGCCTGTGTGCTCTGTAAAAGTCTGGCGTTTTGTCTCTTTCCTACTCCTGGTGTCACTATGACAGACAAGTTACCATAAACTGTCTGTCTTCGATGAAGAATACAGCTGGCATTTGGGTTTCTGGCACGTTAGGAGGTTGCAAAGGTTGGTTTGGGTCTTGGTCTCAGTAAAGCTTGTGTAAGAAGGGGGCAGAGACAGCGGTCACAGTTTGTCTCTGCTCCGCCCTCTTTCATTCTGGGTGTCACAAGTTCAGCTGTTTGGTGTCTATTGTTTCTCAGTCATTTGTCAGCGCCTCGAATGGAGGACATAAAATTTGTCGCTTCCTCGTAAATTAACAGACGTTTAGTTGAGGAAAACTGAGTGAGCAGTCCACGCCCTCTCTTCTCACATTCAACTTTATGCAGCCTTAATTTTTTTTTCTGGTAAAAAGATTTGAACTTCGGCATTCTGTGCACGTGTTGGATTTACAATGACTTCTTCAAACAGACTGGCCATCTGATACTGGCCACCCTGTGTCATGCAGAGCAGAGGCAGGGCTGTACCATTCAAGCTAAAACGGGGGGGGTCAGGAAGGTGTATACACGCTGTTTTATTTGCTTATTCTTCATTTGCTTATAAACTGAAAATAAATAAAAAATATGTATTATTTGTAAATAACATATTCTATGGATTGTAATCTGAATGACTAAAAAATGGAATAAAATTGTTAAATCTGTCACTCAGGGGCCCTTGGATTGATCCATACTTACTGAGTCCCTGATCATAGCCAAGTGGGCCTTATAGACACGCAGGCATTCAGATTTCATCACTGCAGAGTGTGTGTGCGTGCATGCATACACGCATGTGCTTGTGCACGCACGTACACGTGTGCTGGTGCGTGTGACCTTCCCTGGAACACAGCTGTGGCATATTGCAGAACTGGAGCCTTGCTGGAAACAGGGTAGGACTTCCTGTCGGAGAGTTAACACTGGATTTGACTGCACTCGGCGGGGGGGGGGGGGCG